>JAQIXU010000829.1:0-24288 GCA_034701245.1 Strigamia transsilvanica | reverse complement strand
GATGAGACACCGGCTATGTCATTTTTAGGAAGACAGGTGAGAACTCATATCGATTTGGTAAGACCGCGGCCCGCAATTCGTGTAGGTGAGGAGTTAGTGGGGATAAAGACTTACCAGATTGGAGACTCAGTGTGGTGGAGAGTTCTACCTGTGTCCAAGCCACCATGGAAGTCAGGAGAAGTAGTAGGGCGTAGAGGTGGTGTGGTTTATACTGTTAAGGATTTAGAGTCGGGCAAGGAACTTGTGCGACATGCAAACCATTTACGTGCAAGGCTGGTGCACTTAGAAGCTGAAAAGGAGAAGCAGACATTAGTGACTGAAAATGAGAAATCGAAACAACACATGGCCGTTCCACCTGCAGGAGTGGTCTGGCGAGGCCTGCCAGGGGCGCAAGGTAATCTGTTGCGACCCGATAATATACCTTTACCACAGGCATCAACCAGCGGATCGGCGATGATACAGCAGCCGGCTTTGGCGATACCAGCCGTACCAGCTTCGCAAGTCCGGCGAGGGTCGGAGTTAAGGATGTCGTTGGGCGGTACGCCACCATTTATAAGAGCAGCATTGGCGGGCCAAGCGGATAGGTTGGCAGTAATTGGTGAGCATCCATTGACACCGCGGAGTGGACCGCCGAGAGCAGCTAGGAACACGGAAGTGTCTTATAAGGAGGCGTCGTCCGAGGACGAGAGCGCGGATGATGAGACAAATTTAGTTCCAGTCCACTATACGGCAGAACCACGGCCGAGACGACCGAAGCAAGGGACCCGTGTTGCTGAGATGGTTGCCATGGAGCCGATTGAACCAGCGGGCGTGACCCCGCAAGTCGTGCAGCCGGAGCCAGAGATGTTGGGAACTGCAGTTGCGGAGACGGTAATGACGGAGACGGCGGAGCCACGTCAGGCAACACGTGCACAGAGAACTTTAGAGAATGTGACGCTTAGGAGAAAGAAATGAATTATTGGGTTAATTTCGATATTACTTGTAAAATAGTTATCCGGGGAGGAATGTAGTGTTTAGGATTATATTTTGTGATGCGCACTTAACAGTATTTCAATATGCGGAGAGTAATTATTACTTTTGATTGTTAGTTTTGGGAATGTAAAGTGTTACCTTGGAAACGCAATAAAATAGTGAGTCGACTCATGTAAATCAGATAGAAAAGACGTGTCTTCTTTTGGGTCTGCTAAATTAAGAGTAGATGTGGACTCTACATGGCCCAAAAACAATTGTTTTATCTGTGCATTTAAAGATGACGATCTTTATAGGAGGAGTTTTACGATTTCTAATCGATCCATCTGTCTGGATTCACGTAACCGTAGGGCGACATTAAAATGCAAACATGCCCGTAGCTCTTTTAATATTACACTCATTATGTGCGGTATGCGTAAAGTGAAAAAATTCGTGGTAAATAAGTTTGCCGCAAGCTGCTGCAGTAAAAGTAAAGTGATAAACACGAGTTGGACGTTAGAAGAAAATCCATTTTATGATATTTTTGTTAATCTGTGTGTATGTTCAGCCAACCTAAGACTAAGACTCAGACTAGAGCAAAGTAAAACTACACTTTTTCGATCTAAATGTAAAACGAACGCAAAGTTTGGTAAACACAAATCATGTTTGCATTTCACCAAGAAATAAACAACTTTGCTTATAAATTAATCACTTGTGTCCGCCGCAGACATCAATTTTAAAGTTATTTTAGAGAATAAGCAGGCTTTAGCTACTACTTTTTGGCATTCTAATTATTTAACAACTAATTAGCAATTAAGGATGGATAGCACATGTTAATCCATGACTATACAGTAATTACACCGCGTGACGATTAGCAGCTAAAGGTCGGAAAGATTTTTGTTGTTAAAATAATTCATTTTGCAAATTAAAAATCCTTAAGGGGTTTTGTTCTCGTTATAATTTAATCTTATGATGGATGGATGCGTAGAAAATGGGGAAAAAAAGAGATTCTGTTAATTAAAATAGTTTATCTTGACGTGAAATTAAATTTTCAATTACGAAAAAAAATTAAAAATATTTCGATTATAATAAATAAATTCCCCGTGTAATTGGGTAAAATTTCTTCCTGGTCACGGTATTTAAAATATAAACACAAACAGTAAAGGTATTAAAATGTTTACGATAACGCTTCATTAAGTGTTAATCATATGGCAGATGGATGCGTAGAAAATGGAAATTAAAGAGCTTCTGTTTAAAATAGTTATCTTGATGTGAAATTAAATTTTTAATTACGAAAGAAAATTCAAAACATCTCGATTATAATAAATAAATTCCCCGTGTAATTGGGTAAAATTCCTTTCTGGTCGCGGTATTTAAAATATAAAATTTAAATTGTAAACAAACAGAACGTATTAAAATGTTTACAATAACGCTTCATTAAGTGTAAATTGATTGCCTCGATTCAGGGGACATTGCATGCCATCTCCTTGGTGATGGTAAAGAAAAGGTGTAAATTCTGTCTATTCCACTAAACAAACAATTTTTGTTGTGTTGTGCATTTGTGTTCATTGAACCTTTTCTTTTGGCACCAACAAACGGCTTGAATTCTTTTTATTTTATATATTACGCTCTAAGAACTGACAATTCTAAGTAAAGTCCAAAGGGCAATCAAATGTTGGGAATGTAATCTATTCATCCAGACGTGGCTGGAGAATCCCACGAACAATTTTTACTCCTCAGTACCGTGGTAAAGTAAATTGCTTTTTTTTTTTTATTGTTCAACATTTTTACTTTTGAATTTCATCAAGTATTGAGTTTTGCACTTAATGCAATTTGATATATTTGCGAGCAGTTCGGATACATTTTGCCGGTTTTGGTGCACAACTTCACAAAAGAGGGATAGAGTTTTTTCATATAATGATAACTGAGGAAAGTTTATACAAGTTTGTAAACGAGACAAACATTTCAATTGCTCATTAAAAGAGCGAGTTTTAAAGATGAAATTTCATCTCGTGTTTTTAATATAAATTTCTAATTTCTTGAATAACAAGGTTGAAGTTAAAGAATTGTTGTTCAAATTGGAACGGCAGTATTTCTTAAGCTTTCAATTACACCGGTTATAATTTCCGCACGAAACTCGTTTGCAACTCAGTTAAATTTAGCTTTGCTCGCCAGATATTGAAAATTTCAAATTCAACAGTCTCTCTCTGTGAACAATATTGTTTTCAATTTTTCCATTAATATCTTCAATCCATTCGATATATATTTGTAAAAGTTGTTATGGTGAAGCGCTATGCTGATACTAACAAGCGTAATCCCATCGCCACTACAAAACCTACGCTCATTGTTACGGATGGCACTCAATCTGGACTTGAAGTAGGTAACTAAGCAACAATTCTATAGTTAGGTTAAGAGTTGCTAATGGAAGTTCTTTTGTTATTCTTATCAGTTTAATTTTTTTTTGTTTCCATGCGTTCAATACTGTTTTCCAAAATTCCCGTTGTCTAAATTGCACAGAAATGAATATTTCCCAACACACTTTTTTTTACTTTATCCAGTTTTTTTCTTGTATTTTTGTACTACCACATTCTAAAATCATTAGCACAGCACCAGAATGTGCTTTTTCTATGCTGAAACGTCGTAAAATTTACTTTTCATAAAAGTTAAATTGGTTTTTAATTTCAAGCATGAGTTGATGACAACCGATTAGTTTTCCAAACAAGTTTTTAACGTAATGTAATACAGTGAGGGAAAAATTTGCTTTAGAAATTCTATGCACTTTAGTTTTTTCTTAATTTTCAGCGTCAAAACTTTCTTTGGTACCCATAACTTTCACGCTTGAATCGATATCCGTGCTAAATTTCCCTTTACAGTGAAAGGCCGCGTTACCAGTCAACACGTGGGAACGATGTTTACCTACAATGTGTTGGTGTTGGGTCTTCTGTTTCTCTGTAATAAGACTGCATTTTTAGTTGTGATTGACCTTTTTCATTTCAGGCAATTCGGTTTCCAAGGAGACGGATAGCCTTTGAACATTTTATGCATTTTTAACGATTTCAATGTCAAAATTAAAATGCATTTTTCACCTTAAAAAATGTATGAATGCTTCTACAATTCCTGCATTTAACACGATAAATTAGTTATATATTCTACGGAATAATTAACTGACACACTTATATTTACTCATGTATTCACATTTACAAATGGCAATTATAATTAATTGCTGGTGTAGCATGATTATATCTCAAATTTAGCCGAATTAGGAAAATATAAAGAGGAAAAATTATTGCATTATCAAAACAAATTGCCACTTAGACGTAATTACAAAATACATCTAGTTTTGATCGGTTTCTCTTCTTTTTCCAACAGATACATTGCTATTCTGCATCCGATCCACGCCAACATCATCTGTGGTACAAAACGCATTCGCATCGTCTTGTTCATCATTTGGCCAGTCGCAATTGCATTGGCCTCACCCAATCTCATGTTCCATTTCCTCGAATACGTGACACCTGAATTTATTTTTTGTCGCATCAAGTATCCGAACCCGAGCGACATGATCATTTTTAAATACACCGAATTCACTCTCTTTTACCTGATACCACTTGTGGTACAGATCGTCCTGTACATCCGAATTGGACGTTGTTTGTTCACCAACACCGCAACATCCGATAAAGATGCAGAAAAAATGCGCGCACGACGAGGAGTCGTCAAAATGTTGATCGCGGGTGTTGTCATGTATTTTGTGTGTTTTTCGCCCGTCCAAGTACTTCTTTTTTACAACACATTCGTCGGTCCCAACAACATCCAAAGCACGTGGGGGATTCTCGTTTTCGTTAATATAATGGCGTACATGTCGTCAGCATCAAATCCTCTTCTGTATAGCATATTTAGTCTCAAGTTTAGGCGCAAATTTAACTCCTTTTTAAGCTGTTCGTCTGCAAATTCATTTGCGCAAGAAAAGTCGCTCACGAGGGGAGTTAGTCTAAGTACAAGTAACTCGAAACATTACATCTTCAGAGGTCGCAGTTTTAAGACAACAGAGACGGGAATGTGATGAATGGGGAAAAGAGGGAAATTATTCCCATGTGCATAATTAGACCAATGGGGGTTCATTTTTCTGATTTTAGCAGTGGAGTGTTAATGTGCTGCCCCTTGGCTTTGCTGCCTGACGTTTGTTTGCAATTTTCATTAATTAATTGAATTTAATTAAAATTTAATCTAATTTTTATGTCGGCAAACAAGTGCATCTATGAACATTCCACAACATGTTTATAGTTGCGAATTAAGTTAAAATGTTACACTTGAACGTCGATATTTGTGTTATAATGTGATATTTATTCGATTATGTAATGTAATGTAATGATTATTAAATCAAAGTAACACAAATCAATCTTTTTGTAAATTTTGGATTTATTCCAACATGTAACATTAACAAGAATGCAATAAGTGTGTTAGTCTGTTTATAATGCATATATAATTTCTATACATAATATATATTCATATATGTATATTGGAATATGAATGAAACCAGGACGATGCACAAGTATATCACAGGCATTTCACAATGCATTTTCCGAAAGCTCTCTGTATTCTTACAACATCCAACAAGGAAAATATTTGCGCTACCAATTATCGCACACAATTGACTTTATTTCGCGTCTCATGCCAGAACAAATATTTAAAATATCCACGCTTACGCCACTCAACATCGCTGATGAACAAAGTTAATTTAAGTTTATTTTCAACATCATTATAGGCATAATTGCAACATTTTATTCTGCACAAAAAAAAATTTAATTTCTTTTCAACGTAAAGGGAAATTGATATAATTTCTACTGGTAAGCACTTAAAACCAGTCCTCCTTTCTTTTCCTCATTGAATGACTCAACGATTTTCCTCAATTGTCTTTACCGGCCATAAAAAACACGCATTTTTAAAGTAGGGCCACGAAACACAATAAGAGATACTTGAAAATTATACGAATTTAAAGCACTTAAAGTAAATTTTTTACAGAGAATAATTGAAAAGATAAAACACTAAATTGCTAATAATAATAACCATATTATGTAATTTACTTCTGCAATACTTTTTCATCAAACTAAAGGTTATGGCAGTTCCATGGTAACAAACGTATACAAATTTTTTATATAAAAAATAACAAATAAATCATCAAAAATAACATAGTACGAAACTAGTACTGCCGGTAGATGTCTTTAGTACATCGAGTAAGAGACATGAAACGCGCTCTGAGGAAAAAATAATTGCATATACACGTTTAAAATAGTTATCGTAACATGTAAATAGTGCAAAACCGTAATCAAAAGATACTTTTGAATGATCAAAAAATAAGCTGTCATTCGTTATTAGTGAATTAAGCTCCAGAGGCAAAACTGGTATTAATTAGTTTAGCTATAGAAATTAGAGAAGTCACATTGAGCCAGGTTGAAAGCTTACCGACCGAATTCCTTTATTTACACCTTTCTTTATTGTGGTTGTGGTTTAAATGCGTTCAAATGCTAGTACATTTGTATTTTAACTTTTCTGTACAAAAGTTATTTGGTTAAGAATATAAAGTGATGACGGGTCGATTTATTTATGTTGTTTTTGTGAGTTTAGAGAAATAGAAATGAATATTTTCTTTTCTTTTTTAAATAAGAAAAAAAGAAAAAATGTAAATAAAATAAAACCGTTGTATGGTAGTTGTCAAGGTTACCCAGCTCAAAGTTTTGCATTCAATGGACGGGTAGAATAAAGTAAAAAGCTGTCATTATTTAGCCTCTTATTTTTTTTTTTTAGCTTTTTTTTTTAGTTTTTACATTATTTTTTAATCAACCGCCATGTCAAATTTGATGCACTAGCAAACATGGAGGACAAAACGTTGCTGGAACTACGATGATGAGTCAAGAGAGCGAAGAGGCCGTTGGTTGTTCACTGTTTTACACACTTCAAAATTGGGTCTCGGTTTTGCTTTTTTCTTTTTATTTATTAAAAGAAAATTAAAAATTAAAAATTTTTATTTTATAATTTGAAATTTTTCTCTCACCTTCATCCAACATTGGCCAATGGACACCAACCAACAGTTGGTACAGCCAGCCTCCCATAATGGCACCGAGATGAGGTCCAAGTATTGGGATCCACCAATAATGATCTTGATATCTAAAAAAAAAAAAAAACCAATTCATCAATACCAGTACGTAATTACCTTCAAAAAATTTAAAAATCTTATTTTTACTCAAATGTTTCTTTTCCAAATCCAGCAGCCAACGTAAAAAGTCGCGGAGACAAATCTCTCGCAGGATTGATGGCATAACCGCAATTATGTCCCAACGACATCCCAATAACTCCGACCAACGAACCAACTCCTAAAGGTATGGCATATTTTGGAACAGCCATGTTGAACGGGTCGATGATGGCCAAAATGCCCATCATCAAAATCCCTGTTCCCATAATCTAAAAATCAACCAATTACATTGATTTCACACGATAAACTAAAAACAATTGCTTACCTGATCAACAAAAGCGTTGCCATGCGAAAGATAGTCTTTTGGATAGGTCGCAAACACCCCAGCTGTGTCAGGGACGACCAAGCCCATTTTAGTAAAAGCATCTATTGACATTTTGTTAATGACGAGCTGGAAATTATTGCTACATGTTTTTACCTAGGTAAACCCAGTAGGCACACGCGGCTCCTATGAATGCTCCTATGTACTGAGCGATGATGTATGGTATTACTTTAACCCAGGAAAACTTGCCCAGTGTGGCTAAGGCCACAGTAACAGCTGGATTTAAATGTGCGCCTGAATTAAAGGTAATTTTTGTTTATTGTTTTTATTTTTATTTTTAAATCTTGACATCTACCTGAAACACCTCCCGCGATGAAAACTCCAAGGGCCACTGCAATGCCCCAACCAAAGTTGATTGAAAGCATTGTTCCTGATTTACCGTCACTGAGTACTGATTGCGCAACCGAACATATGCCAATAAACTGGAGAGAGAAAAATGTATCAGAAAGATATTATCAAAACAATCTGAACAAATTCAAGAAACTTTTTTTCTTTCTTCTTTTTTTAATCAAGAGATGAGCAAATAAGAAATTTTTTAGAAAAGTTTTTTTTTTTTTTCCAAAAAAAAGAAGCAATCTTTGCTTTTTTGCAGATAAAATCAGTAATCTCGACAAAACTCTAGAACATTTATTAAGAATTTTGATTAGAAAAATTTTATAGCATCCTCAATGTGGAGTCGAACCAATGCTATACCCCATTGTGCTATCGGGGATCCTTGGCGGTGCACTTGTCTGCTTACTAAGTGGCTTGGATGCTAAGTGGGTCGACTCCAGAACCAAGGGTTTGGTGGAAATTTTTAAAAACAATAAAAATTTCATGACATTTTCTTAATAGAGTTCACAATGTACGCATCCATGTGAACTTATAAAATTTCATATAAAATTTCGCGCATTATTCTAAGAAAAAACAGAAATAAAAGTAAAAATTATTGAAAATTCAACATCTCACATATCAAAAAATGTATTTCAATGCAGATGACACTTGATGACCTTATTAAAACACCATCTGGCCATCATTTGACTAACAAATCAATAATTGTTTAGTCATCAAATTGATGGATGCATCAGGTAGTGGTCGTGATAATTTTCTCTCCTCACTGCTAATTTTTCATTTTTATTTATTTTTTATTTATTTTTTATTTATTTTTTATTACTTTGTAAACTGCAAAATTTTCCGTTGCCGTTTCATCGTGCTTTTTAAACACAATAAAACGACAACGGAAAATTTTTCCACACATTTTTTTATTTATTTTTTATTACTTTATAAACTGCAAAATTTTCCGTTGCCGTTTCATCGTGCTTTTTAGCACAATAAAACGACAACGGAAAATTTTCCACACTTGCGCAAAAAAGGACAAATCTCTTGGCCTCGTAATCATAACCAAAAAACGAAGAGAATTTAAAATAATCCTCTCAAGTGGATCACAATTGACTCCCAGCTTTGGTATTTATTCTAAATCAAGGCTATGAATTTTCATATCTACTTAACAGCTACGATTACAATTCAATCTCGAGTCTGTTTATACAAACTCAACTATAACATCAATTATAACAACATTCCCAGGCTTAATCTAATCAAAAAACTCAGCTAAACCTAATTGGGATTTACCTCCTACAACTCAGACGCCCTGAGCTCGCAAAACAGAAACATTTTAGCATTTTCAGCTCGTCCTCCATGTTTTACCGCAGTGGATGGATCAATATTCTGCAGCCATTTCACCACGTCTCTATACCCACAAGACTCGTGAAAGAGACCTTTTTTTTTTACCCAGTTTTATTAAAGCCGCGTTGTTTCATTTATCATGAAAACTATCACTTTTATTTGCTTTGATTATCTCAAAAATACAAAAAATAACTCAAATAAAAAAGGGGTCTAGGAGATTTCTTGGTTTTTTTGTGTTTTTTTTCCTCACGTTTAAAGATCCATGTCACAAATTACCTTAGCTACCCACATATTCCGAACTAATTCAAAACTGATCCAGTTACAGCCTATTTATTACGAGCTTACCTGCATCACATTTCATAAAAACACACAATCACATAGAAATTACATCTGTATGAATATTTATATAAATAAACAAATAAAGAAAATACAATTCCCGTAATTTAACAGGTGAAATTGTTGATCGTTTCTTTTGAATTTCCGTTTTGGGCTTTTGCCCAAAATTTTTTTTTCCTTCCAATTACCACTTTCAACTTGGCATCTAACTCCTCCAAAAACTCATGAACGAACCCCCAAATTAACAAAACAAAAAAAAAAAAAAAAAAAACCAAAACGAATTTCCACAATAACATTTAAGAGAACTCAATGATATAATTGCACATTTTTGCAACCGAGGGCAAATTCCACTTACCAGCAAGACAAACGTGCCTAAAAACTCCGCAAACACTTCCCTCACGATGGGTATCCTCACACGGAGACGACTTAAAACTGCTTCCATCTTTGGCCTCGAATTGCGTCGGTTGTGTTTCTGCGAACTCGGCACCTGTGCAGGTGAGAAAGTAAAACGTAACGCGACGAGCCGGAGAATGCAGCGCACTGCTCAGAGGTGATTGTCGGACTAAACACGTGGCCAAGCAGGCGCCTTGGCCGTCTCGTCGCCTAGCAACCGTCGGAATGAAACTCGTTGCTAGGACGCGCACTCTGCGAGATGCTCGCGATCAAGACGCTGCAACGCTCGACCTGGTTTGTCAGGAAACAGAACTGACGGGCGTTTCCTCCAGCGGATGTAACGGTCGGAAGTGATTTATTGGGTCGCTGGTGAATATGTAAATTTATTTCGTCGGACGCCGGCCGGAACGCGCCAGGATGGCACTTTGCACATCGACCCGAGTTGCACGGAGTTGCGCTCCGATTTCTTCGAGTTAGACGCTTGTGACCGTGAAATGTGGGCTGTTTTTGTGCTTTCCTAACCTTGAACTTGTTTCTTAATTATAGCTCTTGTTGTTTGGCTTGGGTTGCTTAATCAAATTGTTTAATTGGAATTTTGTTTTGTTTTTTAAGTGTTATTTAAAAAGGTGTGCAGGATATGCTTAGTGTAGCGTGCGCCGGTTGAATTAGTCACGTGGGTTTTAGAGGAATTGCAAACTGTACTTACGATTTGTACGTTTAATGGTACTTCGTCGGCTTTGTTGTTAAATTGGTGGAGATTTTCTAGCGGAAAATCGTCTTTGTCAGCCATGAGGACGCGATTATGGATCGTTTTTATTTGACGATAATTTTGCAAGTGACACGTCACACGAGCAATGAGCGTGACCTCCCAGTGCAGGTTGCGATAAAGATTGTGAATTTACGATATTTTTAAAATTATTTTTTTTTTACTAGTGAAAATCTGGAAGTTAAAAATGTTGTATTTTAAATGTTAAATATTTTAACGGGGGTTGAAGGTTTGTTTTGTGTTTCCACGAAAACAAGGAGATCGGTTTAATTATTTGTGATTACAGAATAAACAAACTAGGCTTTTGGATCAATGCGAAAAGTGACCTCTTGTGTTTGGAATTAAAAGCTGGTTGGTTAGTGATGGTGGCACTAGAGCGCGGGTAATTACAGAAAAATTTAAAAATAGATGGAAATTAATCAAATAAAAAAGCAGGAAATATAAAAAACGCACATTTCTGGATGTGGGAATTGGGTTTCTAAATAAAAGGAAGGAGAGAGATACTAAAGAAAACACTTAACTGTTTAGTGCGATGTTTGTGATGTTACTACCACTACGCTATAGGGAATTAGTATTTTACACGTGTGGGGATAAAATTGCCTGGCTCGAATACAAAAACAGCATTTCGTATAAATAGTTACGGTAGCACGATTGCAGCATGGGTACAGGTCTAGTTATAGTAACATACCTCAAGACTTGACGAGCTCATTGCGGCGATTTTCACTCGTCAGTTAACATCGCAAGAAACACCATGTTACTAATTTGTGACACGTGATTAAACCTGTTTATTGTTAAATAACACAATTTTTTGTTTAATGTATGAAGAAAGAAACATTAAAAAATAAATAAGCCATCACTTTGCACAGAATTCTGAATAACCAGAGATGTTTAATCGGTTTTTATAAAATTAAATGATTTAAAATATATATAATGAGATGGAACGAATACTCTTCCATCCAATTCAGTAATTTCCAACTTTTGCATCAGGTTGCAGCACAGCATCGATCGAGCAAGATGGCGACTTCCGACTAAAATTTTGCGACTCAAATATAAATTTTTTTCCACGTGCCTGTCCACGACAAAGATAATACAAAAATGAGCAGCTTTTTCATTCGTAGTCCGGTAAAAAAAAAATGAATAAAAATCAGAAACGAACAATTGACCGATCTGGTTTTACATTTTATTCCATTTAGCCCTTTTTTGACATCATTTTAATTTTTTAATTTATTTATTTTTATTTTATAGTTGACTAAGAGAACAGTGTTTAGTCTTCTTCCACAACATCTACCGAGATGTTACCTGCAGAAAATGTTACTAAGGGACGGACACATCGATTTCAGAATTAACCAGGTGCTTGCGTAGTAATTTTATGTCAACTTAAACGGCTGACGAAACGTGTCGATTTATTGCAGTTTAATTACTACGCAACTCGACCGACTCGGAAAAACTTTCTGGCGCAGCTGCTTGATAATATCAAGCAAGATGTGGAGAAGAATAAGGAGATGAAGGTTCGGTTGATGTTCGACGATCGATTTGATTGGTTTTCGTTAATTTATTGAATTTTTACAGGAAAGTTTGAAGAAATTTCGGGAAGAAGCGGAAAAATTGGAACAGTCGGAAGCGCTGCAGAAAGCTAGACAAAAATTTGTACGATTAAAAGTTAATTTCTATGGTTTATGATGTTGTTGATTATTATTTAAATTTGTAGCAAACTTTAGAATCTGAAACCAGTAAAGGGTCGGAAGTATTGAAACAAAAATTACTGGGACTAAAAGACAAATTGCAAGAGGTGAAAGAAAATTATTTCTATTTTTTTGTGGCTTCTGTTGTTTGTTAAAGTTGAATTTATTAATTTTAGACACTCGAGGATGCTCAAAACACGGAATTAGCCAAAAAAGCGGGTCAAATCACCGAAGAATTGGCCAAATCGGCTAAAGGAGCCGCCGAAAGTGTCTCGGAGACGAGCCACAAACTAGGGCAAAACCCCGCTTTCAAAAGCATTTCCGAAGTAAATATTTTCCTTTTTATTAATCAAAAGTTGATTTAATTTTTTTGTTATTTATTCAAAGGGCGTCAAAGCTGTGAAGCAGGAAATCGACGACACGGCATTGGGCAAAGCACAGATGTACAAAGCGCCAGAAAAATTGAGGAAAAGGGTCGAAAGGACGTACACGACTGACGAAGCCAAGCCAATGACGCCGAACACGTTAGATGGGCATTCAAATATTGTTTGAAAATTAATTAACACTAAATTTTTTGTATAAATTCAGAGATTTTTACCAAGTGGAAATGCATAAAGACTCGAAATGGTATCAAAGTTGGCAGAATTTTAAAGATAATAATCCTTACGTACATAGTAAGTTGGCACTTTACAATAAAACAAATTTAAAAAACTAAATCATTAATTATTTTGATTTATTTATTTATTTTTTTAGAATTTTTTGACTGGAAAGTAAAATTCGACGAAAGTGACAACCCCTTGGTTCGAGCGTCGCGAACGGTCACCGATAAAGTGTCTGACATAATCGGCGGGATGTTTCAGAAGACGGAATTATCAGAAGTTTTGACTGAAATCTGCCGGATAGATCCGTCATTCGACAAAGAGAAATTCCTCAAGGAATGCGAATTTGAAATCATACCAAATATTTTAGAGGCGTTGATTCGAGGCGATTTGGATATCCTCAAGGATTGGCTCCACGAAGCCGTAAATTTTAACTGAAACTCACTTTTAAAAAACACAAATATCATTTCGTATTTATTTAAATAATTTCAGCCGTACAGTGTTTTATCGACACCGATCAAACAGGCTCAAGCGCTGGGCTTGAAATTTGATTCGAAAATATTAGACGTTGCCAATGTCGATGTTAGTTTGAATTTTTTTGTTTTTGTTATTTTATTAATTCGTGCATGTGTTGTTGATCGGTAGCTGGCGATGGGTAAAATGATGGATCAAGGACCCGTTCTCATCATCAGTTTCCAAACGCAACAAATCATGGCGGTCAAAGATGGGAAAGGAACCGTCGTGGAAGGAGACCCGGTAATTAATTTATTGAAATTGCAATTTTTAGAAATAAAAATAAATGAATTTTTGTATTTTTATTTATTTTCAGAGTAAAATTTTGCGCATGCATTACGTGTGGGTTTTATGTCGAGATCAAACGGAACTAGATCCGAGAGCAGCGTGGAAACTAATGGATTTATCTGCCAACAGTGTCCAACAGTGGCTTTAGTGTTGTTTCTCGTTTTGATTTTGATTTTATTTTATAATAAATACATAAAAAAAACCAATAAAAAACCAAAAACAAACAACAAAGGAATAAAATAAAACAAAAAACTGAAACAAATGTGTTTTTTAATTCAACCCAAGCCACAAAATCTAATTTGCATGAAAAGGAATAAAAATCAAAAAAAAATACAGTATCGCCAGTATCCATTTTTATTCGATCCACCTAGCGGTAACATTCGGCGTTAATAATCTATAGCTTATGAGCGAGCAGCGAGTTTGATCATATGAAAGCATCATGGCTGACCGGGAGCCACCCCCACTGTTTGACGAAGAGGAGGAATCCGCGAAAAAAGATTCCGATTTCGAGGATCTTTTTGTTTCGGCATTTGAGGTAACGAATAAATCGTACGAGATTTGACATTCTCGACGCTGCAGTGCTGAGCGAATGCAATGACAAGCCGGGGCAAATAAAATTGAAACGTGGTCCATTTCAACGTATGAATTTTTCAACTTAATTGCAGAACGAAAACGGCACGACAACGAAAATCAAATTGGAGTTCGACAACACCGATGCGGAATTCATTGCAGGTGAATATCCGGGAAAAAAAGTTGTCGACCATTTTTTTATTTTTTTATTTTTGTTTTAATTTTCTTGTTAATTTTCGGTTTTATTTTGTTTGAATTTCGCAGCGAGCACGACGGAAATCAATTTAAACGACGAAACGCCGTCCGAAGAATTTAAGGACGCCGAACCCGAGATCGAGGCGGAAAAGAAGTCTGAACCAGCGTCGTTATCAGCTTCATCGACCACTGTTACGACCACTACACAAGTGGCGAAAACAAGTGGCAAAATTAAATCGTCCGATGATGTAATTAGTGGAGTTGGTTATTGATTGGAGGGTGTTTTTATTTGTGGCTTCCGGTTTTGCAGATTGAAGAAGAACAAAATGATCAGTTTATTGAAATTACTATTACTGATCCGCAGAAAATTGGCGACGGAATGTCTTCGTATATGGCGTATAAAGTATGGTCTTTGGGATTGTTTTGTTTGATTTTTTGGTTGATTTGTTGTTTTGTTTTGGTTTTTTTATTTTAGGTGATAACTAAAACGAATTTGCCGTATTATAAAAAGAAGCAGTTTTCAGCTATGAGACGTTTTAGTGATTTTCTAGGACTGCATGATAAATTAGCAGCTAAACATATACATCTTGGACGAATTGTGCCGCCTGCGCCTGAGAAGAGTGTGTTAGGTGATTAGAAAATTGACAATTTTGAAAGAATTTGTACATGTTCGACAAGAAATTTTGCAAGTTTCTTTGGAAAATGCGAAATATTTTTGAAAATTTGATTTTTTCCTTCGAAATTCATCAAAAAATTTCATTTTTTCTTCGAAATTCATCAAAACATTTCATTTTCCCTTCGAATTTCATCAAAAAATTTCATTTTTCCTTCGAAATTCATCAAAAAAGTTCATTTTCTCTTCGAAATTTATCAAAAATTTCATTTTCTCTTCGAAATTCATCAAAAATTCACAAAGAAATCTGAAATTTTTTTAGATTTAATTTTATTAAATGCTGTAAATTACGTTACTAGGAATGACGAAAATCAAAATGGCGAAGGAGGGCGACGGTGGGGCATCGGCCGACTTTGTCGAGAAGCGCCGAGCGGCTTTAGAACGATACATGAACCGCACAGCTGCTCATCCAGTTCTGAAAACCGATCCAGACTTCAGGGAATTCCTCGAAATGGACAGCGAGTTACCCAAAGCCACTAACACATCTGCGCTTAGTGGTGCTGGAGTTATGCGTCTTTTCAACCGAATGGGCGACACCGTTAATAAAATGACTTCCAAGATGGATGAAACTGATCCCGTAAGGATTCTTATTTCTAATTTTTTTTGTTCTGCAATGGTCCTTTTGTTTGGGATTCAAAGAAATTCAATTGACTTTTAGCCAGCTATGATGGCTTATCGACATGTAAGTAAGCGAAAAAGGGATTCGTTTGACTTTAAAAACAAGCAAATTGTTTTGTTTTTCTCACCTTTTTATTTCAATTCATAGTTCTGTTCGCATCAGAGGCAGGACAAGGGTTTTCTCACCTGAGGCAGCCCACTGACCATATAAAAGATGAATCTACTTAGAAATGTCTTGTTGTACACAACACTTGTTTTAGGTGCATTGCATAGTTGCAAAATTGCATTTTATAGGTGCATAAATGCATTTTTAAGTACAAAAATGCGTTTTATATGTGCAAAAAGGCATTTTTAGGTATAAAAATGCATTTTGCAGTTGCAAAAATGCATTTTGTAGTTGCAAAAATGCATTTTGTATGTGCAAAAATGCATTTTGTATGTGCAAAAATGCATTTTATATGTGCAAAAATGCATTTTATATGTGCAAAAATGCATTTTTAGTTCTATAAATGCATTTTTAGTTGCATAAATGCCTTTTTAGTCACATAAATGCATTTTTAGTTGCATAAATGCATTTTTAAATGAAATCAGTGAAAATACAACATTTTAGGCCCAAAATGCAAAAACGTGATGGCCGCTGCCTCAGTTGTTGTTCCTGTCCTACCACTGGTTCCACCACATGTATTTCATTCCGTGTTTAATTATTTAATTTTATCCTTTAAGTGGTTCGAAGAAAAGCAACAACAAATTGAGAATTTGGATCAGCAACTTCGGAAACTTCACTTCAGTATCGAGTCTCTTGTCATTAATCGCAAAGGTTTTTTCTTTTTAAAAAAAAAATAAAAATAGAAACAAAAAACAAAAATAGAAACAAAACCAACAAAACCTCCAAATTCAATCTTGAAATGACGAAATTTTCCATTTCAGAATTATCGCAATCAACAGCGTTATTTGCCAAGAGCGCCGCAATGCTGAGCAATTGCGAAGAACACACTGCCCTGTCACGTGCTTTGTCCCAATTGGCCGAAGTCGAGGAGAAAGTCGACCAGTTGCAACTAGACCAAGCCAACCACGATTTCTTCATTTTTGCCGAACTTCTTAAAGACTACATTGCCTTGATCGGAGCCATCAAAGTGACCAAAAAAATAATGAGAGAAAACAAACTCGACAACTTTTGCACATTTTCAGGACGTTTTCCACCAGCGAGTCAAAGTCTACCAGACGTGGCAACACGCGCAGCAAATGCTGAACAAAAAGCGGGAGATCAAAGCCAAACTCGAACTAGCCGGCAAATCGGACAAAGTGGCTCAGGCGCGCGAAGAAGTCGTCGAATGGGAATCCAAAGTGGAACGAGGCCAGGAAGAATTCGAGAAGATTTCCAAGATGATCCGCAACGAGATGCAACGATTCGAGCACGAACGAGTGCGTGACTTCAAGAACACCATCATCGACTACATGGAGACGCTGATGAACGGCCAACAACAGGTAAAAACCAAAAGTATAAATCTAAATTTCCAAATTTATTCTTTCTTCAAACTCTTTCTAGCTTATTAAATACTGGGAAGCATTTCTTCCCGAAGCCAAGGCCATTGCGTAACGAAATTCCATTTCAAACACGAAACAAATCCACTTTTTCCTTCAAATTCTTCATTTTCTCCCTTCCTACTGCAAACCCGAACGCTTTCGACATGATTTTTCCTCTCTCGTTTCGCGGGAAATATTGATTTATCGATTATATAAACTTGTAAACATCTTACCAATGAGCAAACTATTTTTCTCCGAAGGATACTGTCATGATTGTTTATTTTATTATGATTAAGGGGTATAAGAATAAAAATACATGAAATCGAACATTCAATCGAACAAATCAATCAAATCCACTAAGACTTATAATCAACCGGGCAAAAACCGGGTCCATTGACCGGTTGCGCGTCGATGCCCCTGATGAGCATCCGACATCGGTGTTCGTCCAATCTCGGTCGCGCTTTGTCCGTGTCATTGAGCGCCTGGTCGCTCCACAGTCGTTCCGCCACGGCCGACGCTCGTGGCCACAATCTCGGCGTCAGGTTGGTCGCGTCCACATACTCCCCCCAGATGCACGCTTCCCCGCCGAACACCAACTCCTTCTGCGCGTCGGTGCCGTTGAATTCGTGCGGATCGCACAGGTAAAACGCCTCCCAGTCGCTGCCGTACGTGATGTAATTGAGGTACCAGCAGGCCGACAGTAGTGTCCGGTAGCCTTTTTTCGTCACGTTGGCCAGTTCGTCCTTGTGGGGCTCTTTCCACACTTCGACGACCGTGTCCGGCTTGACCGTGGCGCCGTTGTCGATCACTTCCTGCCAGATGATGTAGGATTTGTTGCCGGGCAGCGCGTTGATGATGTCCAGCACGCGTTGCATGTAGTATTCTTCGAGTTTGGTGTAGTTGTCGGCGAATCCCTTTTGTTTCATGAAGTCTTGGACTTTGGGGTTGCTTTTCCAGCAGTCGAAACTCACTTCGTCGCCGCCCAAATGGATGAATTCGTCCGGGAACGTTGTGGCGATTTCGGTGAAAAACGATTTGAGGAATGTGTAGGTCGATTCGAGCGTCGGGTCGACCGGGCCGAAGCCGTCCGGGACCAGACCGTCAGTTTGGTTCTTGTAGCATTGGGTCAGGAGGCCCGGGATGCCCAAACCCCACGATTGGGTGTGTCCGGGGGTGTCGAATTCGGGTATAAGTCGGATTCCTCGGTCGCGAGCGAAGTTGTAGATGTCTAGTATGTCGTGGATGGTGTAGATGTGCGTTGAGGGGTCGTACGAGCCCTTGGCGCTCATTGCTGGAAACGCAGCACTCACGTATGGGAATGATTGGTCATCGACGATGTGCCAGTGAAGGACGTTGAATTTGTTTTGCGCCATTGCTTCCTAGAAATTTAAAATCAAAAATTAAACACAAAAAAGTTGTTTTTGATAGTGGACATTGGTCAGTTCATGTTACCAAGGTTTCATAAATGAGTTTTTTCGGCAGGTAATGTCTGGCTGTGTCGATCATGATTCCTCGATAGGAAAATCTAGGATAATCGGTTATCATGGTACCGTTTATGGCGAACTAAAAACAAACAAAAATGAATTTTTAAATTTTTAAATTGTTTTTAAAACTCTGACCAGTCCATCCGATGGGTTGACGATCAATTGACTAAATGTCTCCAAGCCGCGTATAGCGCCCCAGATGGTGTCTGCTGAGAGGAAAGCTCGTCCCATTTTACCTTTCGCGACTATTTTCAAATCATCTAAAAAATAATTCAATAATGAAATAATTAAAAAATTAAAAAATTAAAAAATTCAATTAAATTTTCCTACATTTTTCCTCCATGTCTGCCGTCGGGACTGCATTGTCACAAGGTTGTTTCACATTTACTTCCAGCACCGTGAGCATACCAACAAATTTCTTTGGAAATTTCAAGTTCTTATGATCGATATCCTTCGTTTTCCTCGCCCGAGCCGGAGTGAATATAGTGGCATAATACCTCTTAAAAGCACTCGTTAAGAGATCGCAACTTTTCCCGGTCGGAGAAAACAAAAACAACTTGGGAATAAAAATAAAAACGTCATCGCTGGTCTTGATCGACTGCGGTTGCGGCCAAACCGAACCCTTCGGTTGCGTGTTCACAGCGACGGTTCTCTCTGTCGATCTTTCTCCACCTTCGTCCGTTCGTAGATTTGCGTTGCAAACACCCACGACGAGCAAAAACACGACATACACACACGTCGACATGTTGTCGATCGATGTTAGCATGGAGACTTACCAACCAATTAAATATTCTCTTCCTTATCGCCTAGGAACGAGATATGTCGCAATGATCTCATGTTTCATGAACTCGTGATTTATGTTTAATTGTTTAATATTGCAATCAAAGTACACGGGCTTATCTCAATAATCAATACTTGTGTATATTTAATCAGTGTCAGATACAGAGTTGAACGCATCACTGATATTTAGGTAACTTTAGTTATGGTTACAAGTTATTTAGCCAAAAAAGTAACTACCGTCGAATTTTCTAATTCCAGTTCATATTTAGCAGAATTAAGCTTAATATTCGGCCAAATAATGCTAAACAAATGAAAGAAAACAACAATATTTCAGTACCATGCCACAAATTACTGTTATATTGTTGTTTATTTACATTATTTCGCATTTTTAGGCCTAATATTAGGCTAAATTAGGACTGGAATTAGAAAATCGTCTGCGCAGAATGGGATGCGCAGTTCGAATTTAGCATCAAGACACCGGGTGCAAACTGTAGTGTTAAATTAGCTTAAACGACCAACTATGCAATTTCGTAAATTTTATTCATTTTTATGCTACACAATGTCGACATGTATAATCTACAATAATATTTGGCAAAAACCAGGTCCATTTACTGGCTGCGCGTCGATGCCTCGAACTAACATTCTACAGCGATGTTCTTCGAGCCGCGGAGCCGCACTATCTGTGTCGACTACGCTCTGATCGCTCCACAAGCGCTCCGCAACAGCCGAAGCGCGGGGCCACAATTGAGGGGTCAAATTAGTCGCGTCAACAAATTCCCCCCACATGCACGCCGAGCCACCAAAAACCAACTTCTTCTGCGCATCGGTTCCGTTAAAATCGTGCGGATCGCACAGATAAAACGTCTCCCAATCGCTGCCATACGTGATGTAATTGAGATACCAACACGCTGACAACAGAGCCCGATAGCCCTTAGTCGTGATATTAGCCAACTCTTCGGCGAACGGCTCTTTCCACACTTGCACCACCGTGTCGGGCTTCACCTTGACGCCATTGTCGATCACTTCCTGCCAGACGATGTACGAATTGTTCCTCGGGAACGATTTGACGATGTCCAGCAACTGTTGCATGTAGTATTGTTCCAGTTTGGCGAAGTCGTCTCCGAAACCCTTCCGCTCCATGAAATCCAAAATGTCCGGGTTGCTTTTCCAGCACTCGAAACTCACTTCGTCGCCCCCCAAGTGGATGAACTTTTCCGGGAACGAATCGGACACTTCGGAGAAAAATGTGTTGAGGAATTTATAGGTGGTGTCGGCCGTGGGGTCAATGGGGCCGTATCCATCTTGAACGAGGTTCCCGCTCTGGTTTTTGTAACACGGGGTGAGTAAGCCGGGAATGCCCCAGCCCCACGATTGGGTGTGACCGGGCGTGTCGAATTCGGGGATTACTCGAATACCCCTGTGCCGCGCGTACATTACGATGTCGATTATGTCGTCCAGGGTGTAGGTGTGCGTGTAGGTGTCGTAGGCTCCTTTGCCGCTCATTTGGGGGAATACACGACTCACGTAAGGGAAGGATTGGTCGTCTACGATGTGCCAGTGGAATACGTTGAATTTGTTTTGCGCCATTGCTTCCTGGGTAGAGAAATGGACATTTTTGCTGCCTCTTATTCATTGCCAATAGGTGCGTTCAAATTGGTTAAGTAAAATCTGCTTATATATTTTCAATATTATTTTGCTATGCTAGTACAGTGGTCCCCAACCCCCGGGCCGCGGACCGGTCCCGGTCCGTGGATCAAATGGTACCAGGCCGCCCAAGGCCCTGCTTAAAAATCATAATTACGTAAAAAAAAAATTTTCGGCTCTCAACCTCCGTTAGTCGAATTTTCTACGGCCTTTGGGTGAGGCTACATTTCAGAAAAACAAGGAAATGAGGGAATAATGTCTATTTTTAGACCATAAATGAGTCATAACCAACTGTAATTTCCAATACAGCGGGCCGTGGTAAAATTATCAAACGTTGACCAATCTGCAGCGATAAAAAGGTTGGGGACCACTGTGCTAGTATACTTGGTTCCACGTCAAAAATAGCTGCTACCAGTATATTTCACTTGTTTTTATTCATTTAAGAAAACTTTAAGTATTTGCTTAAACAATTTGAATGCGCCTATCGCTGGTTTTGTTCGCTTAAGTACCAGTGTTTCGAGGATGATTTGTTTCGGTAGAAAATGTCTGCCAGTGTCCAAGAGGACTCCACGAAAGGAAAACCTGGGGTAATCCAGTATCCGTGTACTATTAACCACAAACTGAAAACCAATAACTAATTAATTACTCAACTGCCGGAAGAAAAACTCTTAATACCAATCCATCTGGAGTGTGGTAAACCAATTGGCTGAAAGTTTCTAGGCCCCGCAAGATGCCCCATATGCTTTGAGCGAAAAGCATAGCTTCCCCTGGCAAATCTTCAGTGTTGATTTTCAACTCGTCTAGAAATGAAAAATAAAAACATACACAAATTTAAATTAAAAAAAATAAAAAAATATTTACACTGCTCGTCCATTTCTGCATTCGGCCAATCCCGATCGCAGGGATTCAACAAATCCACTTGAAGCTGCTTGAGAAATCCCGGATTTCCAACGGCGCTGCGCACTAAATACTTATTGTATCCATTGGCCTTGTAACTCGCCGGCAACCGCGGCGGATTAAAAATCGTTATAAAATAGCGCTTGAAAGCACTCTGAAGGATATCGCACGTTTTGCCCACAGAATTGAACACGAACTTCGTGGGTAAAATAACGAGGATGTCGTCCGTGGTGTCCTGCGACTGCGGCTGAGGCCAAACTGCTCCTTCGGTCTTTTTAAAACCGCCTTTCGATTCGTAAGCCTTTGGTATAACGTCGCATCCTCGGTCCGTGCATTGGCCATGGGTAATTCCCGATAATAATGTAATCAAAAGCAACGACGCAAATTCAAACATGTTTCGAGCGTCGAGTTTCATATTTCTTTCGAGCCAAAAACAGCTGTAACTCGAGTAATATATCTACAATCTCAATCTGATTATGGGTTTTCGCCAGTTGGCCTTTTGTTTCGTATTAAACGCCAAACTCGTGATCGTTTCATCACCAGATTCTCCATCTTTGAACGAGATCAAGAAACGGGATGTGCGAATCAGGACAATTACTGACAAATTGTTCGTCAAATGACCGATATGTTTCAGATAAATCAATCAAAAATGTCAATTTATTCATGTAGCATTTAATCGCGATTTTAAGTACACATCTGCATCTCTAATGACTTGTTGCAGATCGGTGTAAGCGGCATAACGACACGCTTGCTCCACCTGCAGCCATTTAAAATCCTGATGTTCATCCGACAACAAAATCGGCGTTTTTGCGTCTTTTAATTCGGCCAGCCAATAAACGACCGTTTTCGATTTATTCCCAACATTATAGTTCAATGTCCGTTTGAAATCGTAATTAATTGACAGGTGCTGGGCGTCTATTCCGGCTTCTTCTCTCGTCTCTCTCAATGCAGTTTCCTCGCAAGTTTCACCCGGATCCACGTGACCTGAAAAAGCGTTAAAAAATCGGAAATAAAATAAAACCACGCGCTGAAATGTAATTTGACCTTTAGGTGGTGTCCAGTGATGTTCACCGTACGATGTCTGCATTAATAGGTACTCGATTTGGTTCGAAAATTGGCGAAAAATTAGGAAACCTGCCGCACGCAAACCCATTTTCTATCTCTTTCAAGCGTACTGGAAGTGTTGGCCTGGATTTTGATCGATTGCTCAGTCTGGCGCCGTGTGCTCCACATAGAACTTTTCGCGCCCTTTTCACTTTTGTCGTCGTCCCGTTGTTGTCCCGTCTTTTTCGGGGACGTTTTCTTAGATATTTTTAAGGTTTATATTTAATTTAGCATGAGTGTTGAGTTAATAGGGGATGCAGGGCCAAGTACCGAACTAGAAAATGCACTCACGAACAGAGGTACGCGTGGTAATTCGATATTTGTTGTTATGGCGGACAATAGTTGAGCGAGAGAAATTTATTTCTAGATGAAAAAAACGTCGACGAAGACGATCCTAAATCGCCACCGACTAAAAGACTCAAGCAATGTAAGTTGTTCATCCGTAGGGAATTAATTTTAAGTAAAAAAATGGAATATTTGGTAAAATAAATGCATTTTTCTAGCGCGATTACCGTTTTCCCCATTGGTGCAGCAACAGGAGGTTTCGTCAAACACTTTGGCCTTGTCGGTTAAAAGGAAACAAGCATCTCGAGAAAGTTTAAAAAAGTTTACTTATGTGGATGAGAATGAGGAAGATGAAGTTAGTAGCACTCAAATGGATACGGAAACAGCTGAAATTGATGTCGAAATTGAAATATCTGACGACGAACGAGTTGAAGAAATTGAAATTGATAATGCGAACGTTTTGCAGAATGTCGATAAGTCGTTGTCCGATGGGATTAGTGACGAGAGTGTTTGCGAAGTGAACGATGATGAGTGTGGTGTAGAGGACTCGACAGAAATTGCAGTAAATGATGAACCTGTGACGCCAGGAACCAAAGCTAAAAAAGTATTTGTTGCTTCGTGGCGTAACAATTAATGAAATTTAATGAAATTTATGAAATATCTTCAAATTCTTGATAAATTTTGATGAAATTTATGAAATATCTTCAAATTCTTGATAAATTTTGATGAAATTTATGAAATATCTTCAAATTCTTGATAAA
>JAQIXU010000828.1:0-24300 GCA_034701245.1 Strigamia transsilvanica | reverse complement strand
TTCAAGTCTGTACATGCACACATTGCAGAGAAATGTCGAAAAAATGGGGCGCACTTATCATTTTGTCGCGGACTGTATAACTTAGGGCCCACAAATTCAAACAACAAATTTCTCCATAAATAAATATCCAATAAAAAAAATTTTCCAATTAGGGCCCTGAAAAAAGTCGTGAGAAGGGCCCCAGACAGTAAATCCACCTCTGGGGCCCCGAAGTCAAACTGCGCTAGAAGCCTGCTAAAAAAAATGCACGTCCGACCATGGGGCCCCAAGATGCCTTGCTTAGGAGCCCTAAAATAAATATTCAATAAAAAAATATTTTTTTTTCAATTAGGGCCCCAGACCGTAAATCCACCTCTGCGCTAGAAGCCTGCTAAAAAATGCATTTTCGACCATGGGGCCCCAAGGGGCCTTGCTTAGGAGCCCCACATTTTTAGAAATTTCCACTTGTCAAAATAACATACGCTCCTCAAAGGGCAGCATCAAAAAGGGGCCCCCAAACTCGTAAACAAGTCGGCCCTACAAACTTCAGACGCTTTCAGCCCATAAACATCTCACTTACGCAACTTTCCGACCGGACCTATCAGCTAACCAAAGACCCTGAAACCCATTTCAAATGTTCCCATATCCCCAATTTAAAAATTCCCCAAACAATTGGCAAACTTCCCGCATCTTCTCAATCCCACGACGACATCTTGCTCGTCGTCGACTTGTCCGCGTTGATCCTTTCCCTCCCCTCAAGACCGAACCTTCTCCCCAAAAAAACCCCCGTTAGACGACCAGGATTACGTGACAGTCGTTATAGCAGCGATGAGTGACTATTTCAACGCTAGATGGAATCCCTCCGTCGAATAATTTGTCCATTCCCTCATTTTGATTATACAGCGACCGCAAACACCCGACACACAAGAAATCCTCAAACTCGCAACAAAAGTTTTCACATTTTCAAACACACTTGACTGACCATTACAAAACAGAAATAAATACAAAATAAACTTGACCATTGGATCCGTCCATATCAGAAGTACACCTATCCCTCGATTTACACTGAAGATAGGTTCCGCACAAAACTGTGTACAGTACATTTTCGGGCCCAGGCGAAGGCCCCGTGCTTTCAAATTTCTAAGAAAATTGATAATTGATAATTGCTCCGACAAATATTTTAGGGCCCCATTAATAACTTTTTCCCGAGGCCCCGCAGTTTTAAATTTCTAAGTAAATTGATAATTTCTATACAAATATTTTGGTGCCCCACTAATAACGTTCTTCCTAGGCCCCGCAAAACCTCCAACCAGCCCTGCATCTACAAGATTTTCTATTTAAATGTAAATTCCCCAATATAGGGCCCATTATTTGATAAACATCTGTCTAGACTTAAACCCAATACTAAAAAAAAGGAAAAAAACATCTAATTAAGATATCTAACCCAAAAAAGAAACCACAAGAAAAAATTGTGCGAGAAGAAGTGATTGAAGGAGTATCACATTCCTCAGTTTCGTCACTTCAACACCAGGGAAAACTCACAGTAAATCTTAATCTACTTTTTTCTCCAATTCAAAAAATCAAAATCTACAAAAAAAAAATAAAAAATAAAAGGGGGGCTGAAGGGGGGGCGCCTCGTTATAACAAATTATTATCTTCGCCCTGACGGCCTTACCTCTTTAGACATTTGGCGCGCGCCCCCTGCGGCGTATGTAATGATTATGGCTGAATTAAGAAGTAGAGCGACTAATGACGAATTTGAGGCGCACAATATCCGCGCTCGGGAACCAACAACCGCCCTCGATATTAAAGTTTCAATTTACGCTCATGAGTGTTGACATGTGAGGCCCTCTTTAGAGCGAAGCGCCGCACTGTTTATACAAATCGCGCTTCGGTTTACAACGACGAACGAAAGATGTATAAAATATCATTTACAACTGGTTTATCATCATTTCGAAGAAGAGAAATTGTATTTGTTACATTGAGGGTAAAAGTGTTTGTTGGCATTTGCTTGTACGGAGGGGTTCGGTGCCAAGTGCATTATTAAAAAATCTGGTTGCCATGTTGATCGGTTGTGTGGTTCAAATGAAAAGAATGTTAATAGGAAAAATGGTAGAATGAAAAGTGCATGAAAAGAGCCCGTAAGGCTGGAATTATTATCACCACGCCGCCGCCGCCGCCGCCGCCAGAAATATAAAAAAAATTAACCGCCGTTTCACGTTTTTACGTGAATTTTTGTTATTGTGTGTACACAGTACTCCTGTGGTCGGATCCGGTGAACTATCGTTATTCGATAGCATTTTATTGTTAATTTACGGCGAGTCTTAATCAATAATGCGTTTCCAGTGAAATAACGATTTAATTTGAGCGGTACGTAACGACAGGTGGCACTCCGTCGTTGGTTATCGATGTCGTTCGATGAATCTAACCCCAAGGACTGATTGACTAAATAAACTATCATAATTTAATAAGAATACGATTTATCTTTATTTAAAAATCGTAAGACTAAAAGCGGATTTCAAAGATCTCGCAGTTCTGGGGCCCCCGAATTCCAAAACAAAAATTTTTTCTCAAGAAAAATTTGTAAAAATATTTTTCTTTCAACAAATTTTCATCATGGGGCCCCTAGGCTTGTGGTCAGGGGCGAATCTAGGTTTTTCGGGGCCTAGAGCTTATTGAAGTCCAATGGGGCCCCATTTTTTGTTAGATTAGGAATCTTTAAATTGAGGTTTAAAATTCATTTTGAATAACATCAAAATCAATTTTTGAGGGCCCTTGACACCTGGGGGCCCAGGGCTTAAGCCCTATTAGTCTTTTTGTAGATCCGCTGTGTCTGTTCATATAAGTTTAGTTTTTGGGTTTTACAAGTAAATGGTAATTAAAATTCCTTTTCGCCCAATCAAAAAATTATGGCCCACTTCTTCCAGCACAATTATGCTTCTACTCACGTTTCTTGGTGGCGGATACTTCACCTGGAAGCAATACCAGGGTCGGCTCAAGATAAAATCGAGCTCTGCGACCGCACGGGGCGCCAAATTTCATAGGGCGCATTATTAGGCGCATTATTACGCCCAAAGTTCACAGACTACACAAAACAATAAACGACGGAGCGCACAAAACACATCGTAAGTTCGAACCGCCGATCTAACTTCTGCGGCAGCCATTTTGATTGCGTAAACCAATGGGAGTATTTCAAGTACTTTTCGGAATAGAGTTTAGAGTTGTTTCTGTTTCTGCAAGTTTTGCTGACGGTTTACGGCAGAAACTTCAAACGCACCTAACAGTTTAATTTGCAACTAATTCGAAAACAAAATCGCCAAAAGGACGCAGTGATTAATCGCAACTTTATTCCAGAAGTGAACATCAAATCCACAAACAACACCTCCCTTTTACCAACATCCCTCGATAACAACAAGGGCATTATAAAGCAAAAGCGCTCTAATTAAAGTAATAATTAAATTGCTATTAAATTTAGGAGTTGAGGGAATGGGAGGCGGAGGCGGAGCAAGGATGGTGATGGAAAATTGAAGGGGAAAAATTCTTGTAATAACTTCTAAATTAATATTTCCCCTTCACACATGTTTGACTGACAGCCTCATATTGAGCCGTCCAGCTGAGCAATACGCATGCGCGAAGACGAAGCGAGAGAACAACCCCCTCCCCACTTAAAAAAAAAAAATAATGAAATTAATATGAGGTTTCATATGTGTAACTTTTATTAATTTCCAACGCGCGAATCCATAAGACCCCTTAAGACGACGCCAAAAGAGAAGCGAGGACGACGAGGGAGGCGAAGATGACGCCAAAGTGCAATGGATGGATAAACGGGGCCCGCCGTTTGCGATTGTTATAAATGTTGAGAAACACACACACACACACACACATATTCGCGTCTCATTCACGGCACCCCCTCTCTCCCTCCCCTATTCTTCCTTTTAGGAAAAGCGCGTGCCCACTAATGAAATTCTTGCTGACAACCAAGAGGTCACTTGTCAAATACCCGCTGGCTACTTTGATTAAATTCGAGACAAACTGCTACTCCACCAACACTCCCCTCGCGTTCCCCTTGCCGTCATCCTGTTGGTCTGGCGTTGCCCATAATCTGAAGAGACGAATGATTTAGAGGCGTCATTAAGGCGAACAAGATGGAGGAAGGAGGGGGTTGCTTGTGTGCACGTTGCGTGTCTCTCATCTTAGAATGGACTCCACGCCCGTCGTTGCGTCTGCTAATTGGATGCCCATCACTATGGAGCACATTTTGACCAGAAGTAAGCGATGGTGTTATGGCCGTCTTATCTTGCTTCAATCAACAGGTAAACAGGTGTGAAAGGAAGAGGGACGACGCGTTGCCATGGCGATTTACCAACTTGTTTATTTTTATCATTTCAGTATTTTTTCGTGTTAAAAAAACACTTTTTTTTTTAATTTTCGGTCACGTGATGTGTGCGGGTTGTGGATGGATGGCGAGAGGGGGTCGGGAACCGAGGCTGTCCAAATTTATGTCATATCCGGTGTTGCTTGTCATTCTGCCTCGTTCTCCGACGATTAATGGCGAACTTCCGGTTGGCTTCTTTATGAGCGACCCTCGTCGCCATGACAACCGACAAAGCAATAAAACTTGCGTGCGCCTACGACACACCCTTTCCTTGCTTATTTGCATTTAAGACGCCCAACATGGACGCAATTTGTGTCTTGTGCGCTACAATGCCGGGCTTCGTGTTCCTATTCCAAGATAATGCATTTGCATGCAACACTGCGAAATTTCAAATTCATTATCAAAAATTTAATTATTCCGATGAAAATCCGTGTGATTGATGACGCATTATTGACTCCTAGCTCGCAACACGGAGACGAAACGGCGTTAAAACGGTCGAAAAGTCGATGAAAACGGGTAAAGTGTAGGCAAATTCCAATCTGATTTGACGCGTGCGCATCACAATGCACAATGATGGCCAACTGGAGCCAATTTGGTCTTCGTTCTGATTACGTACATCGAAATAACATAAGCACGCATCCGCCCTCTTCATTGTTGTTATTTTGCAACAAGGCACATTGGCCCCTGTGGCATTCGACGCGAGGCGCCTGAGTCACGTGGACGATTTCTCATTCCGCTTGGCGCGTGAGGCTGAGGGCGCTTCCGCTCAATTCTAAGTGGGGCCGGGAAGGAGGAGACCGAGTAAACCGAATAACGCTCGTTAGGTGGCGCGCTCCGATTATGCCTAACTTGGTTAAGGATAATGCCGACTGCACATTTGGCGCGAATTGTTAAGTTGTCATGGCGACCACGAACGTGGAATTTGGAAAGAAAAGAGAGAAAAGGAGAAAAGTACGTGTACGAATGACGTATGTAGGGAAAAAAAGAGTTGCGAGGGCACAGGGAGCGAGAGAGAAGAAAAAAAATCAATAATAAAAAAAAGGAACATGAAGAGATCAAAGGGATGGAGTCAAGTTTATCTGGGTTTAGTCCCCTGGTGTGAGAATGCAGAAGTTCGAGTTGAGGGAAAAAAAGAGTTTTGGTGTATTGTTGGAAAACAGAGGTCCCAACCTGTGGTACGTGTGGTAAGTGGATTTTGAATGGAATTTTTAATATTTTGTGGAAGAATTTGATTTTTTTTTAAGAGATTTTGATTTTTTTTTGGATTTTTGGTGTTTGATTTTGTGTTTTTTGAAGGGAATTTTGATATTTCACTAAAGTTTTTTAATTTTTCGGGGGAAATTGTTCATTTTTTGAATGGAATTTTGGTTTTATTTGTGGAAATTTTGATATTTTTGAGGAAAATGTTTAATTTTTATGGATTTTTGGTGTTGGATTTTGTGATTTTGTGATTTTAGACTGAAATTTGTAGAGATTTTTAATTTTTTTTCGAATTCTTGGTGTTTGACCTACTGGTACGTCACCATATTCTACTCTACCAACAGGCACACCATCTTAAAAAGATAGAAAACTCCTGTTGTAAAATTCGATTAAAACTAAAACATTAAAAAAAAAGACATGATTAAAAATCCCCCCAAAAAAAAAATTAATAAATTTCATCACTAATATGAACCTCTAAGCTGCGCAAACACTGCAAACCACACCCATCATGCAGCGAACTTGCAGAATTAGAACAAAAATAAAAAGCACATAGAGAGAAACCGAGAACAAATCCTTTTATATATAAAACTACTTTGAAAAGTTGGAAATTAATTTGGCCAACTGCTTTCAAATTGCACTCGGCTCGCCCACTCTCATTACTATACAAAAGTTGGCACATTCATTTGCTTTAATTGCATTTGCTGTAAATTGTAGCAACACACACACAAGCCTGACCATGTAACTGAGATTATTAAGATGCCAGAAACAACTTTCATTAATCACATCACGTTTATTATCCAACCAACGCGCATACTGACCACTTCCACAACATTAACAAGATCTGACTTTCTTTGCACACACACACACACACACACATACCAAACCCGTTCTCAACCCCCCCACCCACCCTCCCCCGTCTTTCCTTTCCCCTCGGTCCATTCCAACTGGTCATTTGGACAGAATTTATAAACACTAAGTACAAGAGTGGGAGGGAGATGAAGGGAAGATGGAGAGCGAAAGAGAGAGAGAGAGAGACGGGAAGGGGTGTTGTTGTTTTAAGCACGGAACGCGGTTTGGCCATTTGTGCATAAGGGGTCATTTGGTGCTTACAACTTGCCTGATTAATTGCACCAAACTCATAACAAGTTGAGCTGTTTACAACGCCTAATATACAATAAAGAAGTTGTTATCACTGCCATTCATAATAGTTTTAATTTTATCAGAGACAAGAGAAAGAGGAGGAGGAGGAGGAGGAAAATGCGAACGCTAAGGGAACGCAAGGCGCCATTTAACCTGTGGTCATTAAGGCGCGAATGCCGTCGGATGTGTGGTCAAATATGGTGGAAAGGGGAACGCGTTTCTCTATCCCTAACGGGCACCAATTAACAACAATTACACTCCCCTCCTCCTTCCCATCCCCCTTTTCCATTTTTCCTGTTTAGTCATACGCATGTGTACGCTAAACTGACCATTCAAACGCGCGCTCATTTCGATGCAAATTGGACCGCCCACGCGCATCTGTCCTAACTCATCGTCCCCTGGGTCATGTCGAGGAGGTCAGCTGTCGCTCACAAAACGCTCGGGACGAGATTGATTAAGCTAGAAATGGACGCACGGTGGGCTTCTTCCCCGCATTGCTTCTGCGTTTTCACCGGCAAATGTGATGAATCAATTAACGTTCCGTTTTCGTTAATTGTTTGCAGCTTGTAAATTCGCACTTTTCGCCGTCTGCAACCCGCGCATTATTGACCTAAACGATTTTCTCCCCATGTCTAATTGGAACCCACACATCAGTCGGTGAATACACAAAGTGCAAGCCAATTACTTCTCTTTATATCCCCTCCTCCACTTTTCGAAAAAAAAAAAAAATGTAAATAAAAAAAAAAAAAAAAAAGTGTATAAAAATCAAACAGCCATTTTTTTTTTTCCTTTTTCTTTTTTGCCTCACTCTCCCCTCTTTCATTAGCAGCTCTTTTATTCGCTTTCACCGCATATTTCAATGGGCGCATTAAAACTGTCTTCACTTACAACTTGTGAAATTTATTTGAATTATCCCCAACCCTCTCTCTACTTTCCTACACGCAGAACAAATCCTATTCAACCCATAATTACTTAACAAACCCTCTCGAACGTGCAAAACTCAACAAATTTTCCTTTTAAATTTAAAACATCGCCGTAATATCGACCTTAAAAAAAATTATTTTTATTTTTTCATAATTCGCCATGTAAATCAGCAAATTAAAGGCAATTAACAAGTAAATCCTCCGCCATCTTTAAGTCGTGACGCAACAAGCGGACGGTTGGTTGCGAGGTGGAGATGGATAGGAAAGTAAGGGGGGAGCAGCTGCGGCGCGGGCTCGCATCGCGCGTGCTCACATCTTCCTCTATTCCGTTCTAATTAAAACCAGCTTTGAGTCTAATCCCAACTTGATGAAGCGGGATCTGGCGGCCACTTTGGAAAACAACAGATCCCATCCCCCCGCTTCTTCTTCACCTACCCGCCAGTCCTTCCTTGCTCCTTTCCCTTTCCTATTTTGTAAGAAACACGCACGCGGGGGTTTTATCAAATCTTAATATGAACGCGAGCGTCTCACTCTCTCTCTTTCTTGCAAATTGATTATGTGTTTGCAACTTGTCCGCTAATAATGTCGCCCGATTTTCTTGTAAATTTCAAAGATAACACTTCTTTTTTCGCCTCTTCGAGCCTCTCGACGGGGGAAATAAATTGAATTTTTATATAAATCATAAACCACGGATTAGAAAATTTTTTTAAAAAAATAAAAAATAAATAAATAAAAATCACCGCAAATTCCATTTATAGAAAACTTAAACATCTCTGGAAATTTCCACAGTGAAAAAATAATAAAAAATAAAAAACTCGATTCAATTTATTGATTTTTATTATTATTTTTAATATTTTTTTCATATATATAATATTTTCCAAGAAATATTATTAGAAAGAAAAAAGCAAATTTCAATTTCACCGACTGTCATTTCCGAAACCCCACGAAAAATAACCCCCTAAACCTCATTACAACGAACAACCTAAACAATTTTAATTCCAAATTTTACCTCAACTTTAAAACGCCGGTCAAGTATTTGCCTCACAGGCAAGACCAAATGGAAAAAAAAAAATAAAAAAAATAAAAAGATATTCGAGGAACCGGTACACAGCTCAGAATTAAATTGAAACTGGTAAAAATTTCAAGGACGCAGAAAAAAGGAAAGAAAGGGTTGAAACGAAGAGGGTTGAAACGAAAAGAAAAGATTGGAGAAACCGGTCCGGCCAGGTGAACAATTTGCCCGTATTTTTCTCCTGCCAGAAATCAATAGAGCAAAATGAAGTCTCATTGAAAACTGGGCGTCAAAATGGCGCCAATATTTATCACCAAAGCTTATCATCGCCAGGTAAGGCGACATCTCGAGCAGTTTCTTTTGACCCGAGGTAAAGGTGATGGCCCAGTTTGTTGTTAAAAGCCCCTTCTTGTGCCCTTCCGACAACCAGTTTCCTTGAATACAGACTTAGGGGGTTATTTTCTGCTTATTTATGGCCCGACTCTTCATTCGGATAAATGCTTGATAATTGCTGGGCATTATCCACCTGTTCACATCGTTAATCCATTTTTTACTTTCGCAGCAAAGCCATCCTTCTATCCCCACACACGAATCGAAATCAGACAAATTTTAATTATCACAATTTGCCATTTGTAATTGCCCAAAATGTTCATTTTACACGTTTTTCTCTAATGTTGAGTGTTATTTACAACTATTACATGTTTTTTCTCATATTTTGATTAATATTGAGTATTATTTATAAAATTTACACGTTTTTTTCATATTTTACGTCCAATATTGAGTATTATTCACTATTTTTACACGTTTTTTTCATATTTTACGTCCAATATTGAGTATTATTCACTATTTTTACACGTTTTTTTCATGTTTTACGTCCAATATTGAGTATTATTTACTATTTTTACACGTTTTTTCTCATTATTTTGATTAATATTGAGCATTATTCACAATTTTTACACGTTTTTTCATATTTTACGTCCAATATTGAGTATTATTTACTATTTTTACACGTTTTTTTCATATTTTACAACCAATATTGAGTATTATTTACAATTTTCACACCCTGATTTAATTTTTCTAATACATTTTTTTCGCGTGATAGAAATGTTTTCATTTTTATTTTCTCCCTGCGCTAATGTGTTTTTTCCTTCTTGTTTATATAAATGATTCACCCTAGTATTGTATAAATGATGAGGTCAATTAAATGGAAATGGTTTTTTCCACCCTTCACCCCTTTCCCCCCTTTTTTTCCCTCACCGGTAAGTGCAATATTAACCGGAAGTTAACTTCTGCAAGCTAATTATTTACAGTAAAAGCCACAATCACTTATACCAACATCAAGTAGTGCAGGTGAGGCATTGATCAATGCCATCAATACCGCAAAGCAAACTGTTTCGAATTCGATGCCTTTGCACTTCTTATCCCCTTCGAAATTCAAATTAATTCCAAACATAGCGTGATGAAACATCACCCGCTACTAAATTAAGTAAAACAGGCAATAATTTGAGTAAAAGATTTTACCCATTTAACCCTAAAAGCCTCAAATTACTTCCTTATTAAACCAATAACTACAGTGCAAATAGCAAACCTTTAATTAAAACGCACAAGTTCGCACTAATATTTTAAAAATTGAACTTTAATCAATTTTAATCATTTCATGCGTGACTACACAATCATTTTCCCATTTGTCACCACATTCTAATAAAATATTACTCTGACGTCATCGATTCGATTAATCATTTGTTCAAATTCCGATTTAAAACAACACGAACGCAAAAATCCATAGCATTTGCCCGTGAACTGCAGGAAAGCTCCAAGGGGGCAAACGATAAACAAAACACAAAAATAAAAAATAAAAATGTCCAGATTTCCGTCTTGTTAACATCGCATAGAAACCCTTGAGAAAAGACCAAGACCTATAAATCAAACAAGATTTCCAGCGTGCAAAATGGAATTTAATTGTAAAAAAAACAAAAAACTAGGGTGTTGGTATATAAAGAAAGAGAATAAGAATCAAAAAATTCGTGCAAAGTCAATCAATGGAATTGTAGATCCGCGCAAGGACAATCAGAGTTGATGGAAAGGAAGGAAGAAGGTGAGCAAATTAGCTTCGATTGTATGATGTTGGTAGGGGTCGCACCTGCGTTATATATGAGCAAAGGCCTCTTTGAAAATCCCAAAATAAATCATGTTGGCGTGCACGAGGAGGAGCCCAACGCCATTAGGCCTCTTTTCACTCTCCAATCAGTGTTCGGTTGTGTGGCAAAGAAGAAGCAGACGAAAAAGAAGAAAAATGCAAAGCTACACACATACACACATTGTTGATAAAGGCATCTGAGTGCACTTTAGGCCTAAATCCTTTTCTCTTTTTCCCCACCGTCCCCTTCCTCTTCACTAAGACGTGCGAACAAAATCCTCTTTTGTGTCTACTATATTACAACAATCCAATCTATTTACCTAACATGCGCACATTCATCAGCTGCGGATGGCATTGCGCATTCAGTCCAGCCAGGCAAATCAATCTCAGCCGAAACACAACCCTTCACCCTTTATCCACTCTTTTTCTTTCTCTTTGAATTCTAAGTGGGTGCCTTCAATCTGTGGAAGATTCCACGTCTTGGAATGGGGGAGGGGGGAAATCCCCCTGGTGTCTGTCTTGGAGAATTTGTGGCCAAAACATTTCACCTTTCCCTCATTCAATTCGACCTCTTGCACCCTATTACAACGAAACGCCTGTTTTAGGCCTATTCATTTACACACTAATAAACAAATGGCATTTCAAAACGTATTTATCACCCAGCCGGGTCACGAGACCAATAACCGGTTTAAAAAAAAATAAAAAAATAAAAAATAAAATTTTTTTTTTCTTTATTCAAATTCAATCTATAGTCAAATTGCAAAGAACAAATCATTTTACAAACATGTTTATTTCTCTTTTTTCTTTTGACCAATGTCCTTCATTGTTTGTCACGTCTCTTAATTTCTGTTGCGAGTTTCTATGACGCTATACCGCTCATAGCGCCACCTACTTTGTCATTTGAATCAATCAGATTTGCATAAGTTACCACCATGGTCAGACGTGCTTTCTCTACTTCAACTCTAGGTTGGATTTAGTATACCAGGCATACTAACAGAGTCATCGGAAACTGCAATATATATTGCAACTTGAAGTAAAAGCATGGAAAAAATATCACGGATAAAAAAGCCCATTACCAAAACAAACACAACAAAAAATAAACAAAGAAATAAAAACGTTCACTCAACCCTGAAATAACACAAAAAAAATTTAAACTACGACAAATTAAAGCCAAAAAATCTTATATATATATACGTATGTTTAAAAAAATATAAAAAAACATAAATATCATTTCCGAGTCATCTGAGTAAATATTTGCTTGCAATTGATATCCCAACCTAATCACCCATTTTTTATTTTCGGTGCTGTACGGGAGCGCGTGAGATACGGCCTAAGTCAACGACATCAAAATTTGTCCTATTATCTTTAATGTCAACTACCCTCTAGACATCGTTAGTGCTACCGAGCATTAAACTCGTTGCATCCAACCAAAGATATGAGAAATTACGTGGTTCCCATAGAGTTCAAATACACAACACGATGTTTTACAATATATTGTGAAAGGTATAGCATTTTGTGATACATTTTGGCGTGCTATTGGTGTTCAAATAAAAATAAATTTTGTAAAATCTATTATGAACTCATTCAACAATATTTGGCTACAATGTATTTTAAAGTATGTATTATCATTAGAGCAGAGGTTGTCAATCTTTTTAAAATGGTGTAGGTGTTAGTAGAGTACAATATGGTGACGTACCAGCAGGTCAAACACCAAGAATCCAAAAAAAATTAAAAATCTCCACAAATTCCAGTCAACAATCACAAAATCACAAAATCCAACACCAAAAATCCATAAAAATTAAACATTTTCCCCAAAAATATCAAAATTTGCACAAATAAAACCAAAATTCCATTCAAAAAATGAAAACTTTCCCCCGAAAAATTAAAAACTTTAGTGAAATATCAAAATCCCCTTCAAAAATCACAAAATCCAAAAAAGAGTCAAAATCTCCACAAAAAAATCAAATTCTTCCACAAAATATCAAAAATCCCATTCAAAATCCACTTATGGGAAACACCAATAACAAAAAGAAACTCTACAAATAACATCACAATAATTTAATTTCAATTAAAACTAAATAAAAGGGCCCTAAAGCCCACCAAAAAGACATCATCTTTAAACCTCCAAACCACTGTTTAAAGAGAAGGCGAGGAGGGGAAAAGTACAGGAATCAAGGCAATTTAAACCCATCCAATTCATCGCAATCGCCACCTACCCATTCCTTCCACTCCCTCTATTGTCGCTACCATACAACAAGTATGTGATTGCTCTTCCTCAAGACATTTATTCTCCACAATTGGCCACCGGCTGAACGAACCGGGCAATTATGAACCAGATTAGCCTCTTCCACCCCATCCACGACTCCTTTCACCATCCCATACCCACATTTATCCACCGCGACCCCACAAAAACCCCCACCCGACCCGAACTAACAAACGAACAAATATTCGAGCCGCTAAATTCAAACGTTTCCATGGCAACCGCGCCGTCCATTTTGATTGAAATCAATGAGCAGATGAAAAATGTAAAAATAAAAAAGAAAAAAACGCAAATTATTAATAAATATCCATGTTGGCGGTTAGAGCAGCTGCTGCGTTTGCTTTGAGGGGGTCACCAACTTCTTTACATATTCGACTCCCCCCTTCTTTTGTAATCAAAAGAAAGACGCATGCGTATTGTGCACTTTTTTTCTTTTTCTATTTTTCTAGCATGATAGCGCCATCTGTCGACTTTCTCCATCTCAAATCATTGCCCGAGGATCGTGGTGAAGCCGTTAATTGGTAATTAAAAATAAACATGTCATGTATCAGCTCACCCCAACTGATTTGCAGTTGGATACTCACACCCAAATGAGATGAGATGCCCTTTTGTCTAATTAGAAATCTTGTTGTAGACTTGCCACGTCATCACTTTCGAACCCTCTGACAAAGGCATCTATTTACGATGTATCATAATTCAATAATTAAACAGATGCTGCGTACGTTTTGAAGAATTTAAAAATTTGATTAAAATCTTAATTACGGATTTTTTTTTTTTTTTTTTTTTTTTTGCTGAAAAAATAAAAATTTATATATAAATGTAAATAAAAAGGGGGACTGTGGTGACGTCATCTGTCGTAATAGTGCATCAAAGATGACATCATGCAGTCCCAACTGACACAGTTTGTAGGATCAATGTTGGGGAGAGAAAACATTCATCTTTGGCGATGTCATTTGGGAACAACAAATTGTGGAGAAATTACACGTTTATTTTATTACGGCAACTTTAGGGTTATGTACTTGAAATCTAAAGGTTTTCATTGCTCGGCAGTGAAATGACGTTTCGTTAGGCCTCAAATTCAAAGAATTAACTTTTTTATTTATTTATTTATTTATTTATTTATTTATTTAATTCTCTTTAAAAAAAATAAAAATTTTTACATTTTAAATCAACTTAAATATTTAAATTATAATTTCAAACTTTACAAACGTCAAACATTACTTAAAAATCAATTTATAAATTAAACATGCTGGTACTTTTTATTTAACACTGGAAAAACTAATTAAGTCATTATTTTTAGCCCTAATACCAGGTATTTTAAAAAAAAAAATCAATTTAAAAATAATTCAACCAAAATAACAACCTTTAAATAGGATTTTTATGCACACAAAAAAAAAATAAAAATAAAATAAAACGAAAGAAAAATAAATTTGAATTAAAAAAAATAATAACAAAATAGAAAATTGAAATAATTCCCAAAAAAAAAAAAATTAAATTCAAATCCAAAACAGAAAAAAAGTATTTTTTTCCTCTCTTCTGATCCTTTCCATTCAATATGGCAATAAACGATGAACATTTCAAGAGCGAAGAAATAATTTATTCCATTGTAACGCCTCGTGTGAGGCTAGACGAGACCCCGCGTGGGCTCGGGTGTTTTAGTCGGATTACACACGAAAAACGCGAATCCTAAATCAGATTTCTCTCGATATTATCCCGCTGCACTTTTAATCTGCCATTGTTGACATTAAAATTTAATTTTTAATCACCGAATTCACATTTCCCGCTGCTTGCGTCGGATTCCAACAGACGGCGCCACTAACACCGGCCACCGCACCTCGTTACAAGCGAGTCCCTCTTAACGTTGTCGAGCAAGCGCTCGTTTCGCAATGCGAGGTTTTAATCATAATTTAAATGGAAAATTTCGCTGAGTCTTCCATTCTCGTGAGATGAAATCCTCTCCCCACCTACTCAACCTTAATATCACTTCAATTAAAAAAATTCAGCCCAACATAAAATTGAGAGCGAGTCACGTGATGCCCTTTGGCCACTCTCATCTCGCTCCAATGGTGGCAAATATGACGGGATATGTAATCAAAGGGGTGGGAGATTTCAGTGCATTCGTAATTTATTAAATCACCAACCCAAAGTGAATGTGGTGACTGAGTAGATTGAGATAAAGTTTTTTATTTCCACTGAAATGAAAATAATAATAAAAGTGTTTTCTTTTTTTAAAAAAAGAAAAAGAAAAAGAAAAAAAGAAGTCCCATTTCTTCGGAGAAACACTTTTCTCTTTTGTTGTTCTTTCATTGAGAAACTAATTAAAGGTAATGGAACATGTTTTAAAGTTTGCTGTTCATTTCTTTACATGATGATTTTTTTTGTATAAATCAAACTTTAATGCAATGGCAGATCTAAACTTATTGGGGCCCTGAGGCAAAGGGCCCCTCAACATGCTTACGCTCCTCACGCTTAGCTTACATCAGGGATGCACAGACTTGTTGGACCAAGGGCCATATGGATTCACTGTGACTTATGGATGGGCCGCCAAAAAAATGTTCCAGATAAAGCCTAGTACTCACAAGAAATTCCGCCACTGAATTTACAGTAGGCTGAATTTCTGAGGTGGCACAGACGAAAAGTAGTTCGTGTGTTTACGCCTGTGCATTTCGTGCCCGAAAATGAGCAGTACTCATTGCACGAGGTGGAAAAATTGTAAATGGCGATTGCGTTTGGCGATAGTTGTGACTGATCGCGACCAACAGTGCACAAACATGCATTTTGGCTAAACAAACAATTTTCGCGCGCTGAAACAATTAAATTTTTTCGTGCACCATCATGCGCGGTAACAATCATTTTTCGTGTGCTGTAATTATTCCACACATACCTGATGGAACTGTGAGTACCATTTTCTTTTCCGTTGGACGAAATTTTTCAGGCATTCTGTTTTGTTGACGGAATCGACTTATGAGTACTAGGCTTAACACATGAAGTTGTGAACAATGCTTGGGATATAAAACTGATTACACGTACATCATGGTGGACAACAACAGAAAGTAAAACAAAAACGCATTGCACATGCGCACATTGAAATTGCGCCCCATAGTGGAAATTATTAACAACATATAATATCACAAAAAACATGAAAGTTATCTATCATATATTATTATTTTTATTTATCGTATATTGTTACAAAGAAAGGTAATAAAAAGTAAGTGAAGAATTTAATTTGACGAATGACATTGCATTGATTCTAAATTCTTTAACACATGGTGGAACGGGCCGCCAGCAAATCAACGGAGGGTTTGTGCAGCCTTGTAAGGCTTACATGTATGTACATACATACACATTTTCTTGCTGGGGACCCTAAAGCTTAAACCACATTAGCCTCATAGTAGATCTACCCCTGCTTTAATGTCAAAGTTTAATAAGATTTCTTGACTAGTATTGCTGAACTCAGCGTTGGGAGATCTATCTATCCGCTAACGAAGTGTGTGGTTGGCCATGCTGATCACCATTTTGGAGTCGGTTCACTTCATCGACACCGTTTTAAGCTTATTTCAAATTATTTTTTGTATACCATGTAACAATTTTTAGCTGGTCAAAACATACTCTACAGGAACTTTGCTTAGTTGAAGTGAAACATTTCAGGAGCATCAGATTGTCTGTGCTGTGCATGTAAACCTTTATATTGTATGTAGACTAAGTACTAAGAAACAGTAACAGATTCCACAATGTAAAAGTTTCTGGCAGCTCTTTTATGCCTTGTGTCTGTTTGCTGGTGGATAAGATGTTTTTACACCATCACTTTTAAAAAGTACTAAAGTAACTAAGCTAAAAAGTCAGAAGTTGAGTCCCTTTACTCACTTTTAGATTTATATTATAGCAGGATTACACTCTGCACACGTGCATGATAAGTCATTCCAAAGCCATTTTAAAAAAGATATACTTTTCTATCCATTCTGTTGTACACACACAAAGTAGAAGTCCCACTTTTGCATTTCATAGCTTGAACACTGCACAGGCAGGTTTCTGGTCTGTAATGCCTGTAACCTGGAAACCTTCTAGGGAACTCCCCCATTATTAGAATGAATAAAATCAGTCTGCAGTAAAGTCACATCTTTTACTTCTGCTCTTGGAAGTTGCAAAATCTTAAGGTCCACAGAATGTCAAGCTTACCTTTGGCCTTTTGCAAATAACTTTATCACACTATGCCCTTCTTGCAGCCCTTTTTTGGGGCCCTAATTGAAAAAAAATTTTCTTAAAAAAATATTTTTTTTTTGGAATTCGGGAGTTGCCACAGTCGCATGGGGCCTTTCTCCTGCTCCTGCGATACTGGAATCAGAACATAAGCTGGGCCCAGAGTCCAAGCATTCACATTGGTTAGGGCTGGCTCTGGTGGCCAGAATCACAGAGGTATAGTGGGCATATCTTCATTCCTGCACTGATCACAATGCAAGTATATCTACAACTTCAATTGAAATTCCTTAGAATACCTAAAGTGCCTTTACAATGCAAACCCACAATTTCATTGTATTTTTTTACAACAACAGACCACCAAAATACATTTAAATGCATGTAGTTTAGAAACTTTACCTTTTATCTTTAACTTCTTAGAAATAAAACCAGTTTCATATTTCATTTCTATGTACTTGTAGGCTCCGTAAGTTGCAGATTAAACTTTCAATCTGCATCAGGGAACAACAAAATAAGAAATCGAAACCACAAATATAAACCCTCCTGACAACAATTTATTGCCGTTTAAAGCTAAATTAACTTTCTTTTTTTATTAAAAAAATGTCAGAAACAAAAAAAAATATATATATAAAATAAAATAAATAAATTTTGAAAAAAAAAAAAAAAAAATGAAATAAAACCCAGGCGAGTTCTTCCATCAAGTTTCCCCCATGAAAACAGAAAACCGAAATGGAAATTGAAACTGAGCGGATCGCATTAAAGAATCCTCGAGGCCACACGGTTGTGAACCCGAACGTCGTAAGAAACACTTCCCCCTATCCACTTGCACGTGCCATCCCCAATTAATTCATTAAAGGCGATGACAGATTCCGATACCCCTCGGGAACGCTCCATCTCCCCGTCACATGACACCACAACCACGTCACAATTACACATATTCGCTCATTACCATAATTCAAATGCCACTGGTAAATGAAGAACGCATGCGCACAACGTCTTGTCTTAATTGAGAGCAAATTAGGCAATGGCGTCTCGGTGGAATTAGCCCCGTCTACAGCGCCACCTATAATTAAGGCCCGCCAACATCATCAAGGAAACATCAACACGCTGGGGAACGAGTTACATCCGATAGCGTCGTTACTCTGATTTTTTTTCCTTTCCTTCTCCAGTTCTGATATAAATAAGACGTGACCTGCGTGACGTCATAAGAGGAAAAAATGACATTCATTTTGAGATAATGTTTCCAAAAAAGAAATTAGGAAGGGGAGCGAAGAGAGAGCGAAAGGAAAAGCGAACGAGGAAAAAAAATGGATTTCATCTCGGGCACCAAAGAACCAATGAATTCCTAATAAGGATGGACATGTTCAATTACAAGTGCCCTCAAGCGGACGCCATGAGCAACACTTACATTAGGCTGAATAGCCAGTTTCAGAAAGTTGTGTGTAAAAAAAAAATACAAATTAACATGATAAATCATTGCTGAAATGTCGCTGCCTTCCCACCATATGGTTCAAAAATACATTGCAATGTATTACAATATATTGTGAAATGTGCAGCGTTTTGCCGGCGTGCATTTTTTAATACTATTGATTTGCAAATGATAATACTTTTTGTAAATTGTATTATGAAATGTATTCCACAATATTATTGTTTGTTGGAAATGAATTTTAAAGTACTACTAGCAGGCCCGCTCGTTCTATCGAATAAACAATTTTCAAGGAGGGAAGGGAAAATAGTCACAAAAAGGCCATTCTCTGTAAAACAAATTTTTAAAAGTTGGCGTATAAAAATTAATTGATTTCCATTCTAAGGCGTAATGGCCGCTGGTCCAATGTTGGACGCCATGTTGATTATTGTTGAAATGTATTATTTAATATACAGGGTGAGTCAAAAGTCTGGAAACACCTTTTTTTCTTGAAAATGACCGAAGATGTATCAATTCTATTGATGCAGGATAAAAATTGTCTGGCGGTGTATTTTTTGTCTATGTGATCGTACAGCAATCACAGTTAAATATTTCAGACTTTGTAAACGAGTAGAGATAAATGAATTATAATTTTAAATTTATAAATTATAAATGTGCTTTAGCATCCTAATTAAAAGTGACATTGAAATACTCATTCATGAATTATGAAAGAACCACTTCATGTTTATAATTATATCTAGTAAGAGAATTAATTGTGATTTGGATATATATTTATTTATGTTGATTAAATATTGCATTTATGTATTCATGCATTTATTGGAGAACACACAACGCTTTCTGACAAGTAGGTGTGTATTGACAGAAGAAATCTCTTCGGTTCAAAATGCCTATTTTGATAGATAAAAGTATCCTGGTTCACATTTTCTGCTTACAAGGTAGTTTTCGCAGACACAAAGGGTCTTTTGCCACCTTTAGTGGTTGTAGGATGGGTTATGACAGGTTAGGTTAGGTTAGGTTAGAATAGATTGCCCACTGACAAAACTCCTCTTGGATATAAAGTATGTGACAAAAGGTGTAATGCAACTGCTTCCATTTTTCATGATTCAAACACCAAATCAACTCATCCAGATATCAAATATGTAGAAACTTAGCAGTACCATGTAAATTTTCAACAGCTCAGATTAAAGAATTTTTTAATTGAAATTTTTTTCTTTGTTTGAAAACCTGATGATCTTCACTGCCTCAAAAATGCAATTCCAAGAATAACACCAAAAAAGTAAAGACAACAAAATTTATTCATAACTAATATTTTGTGCCAAAAACCAATAAACAGCTTGGCCATCTGCTTGGTATAAACATTAATAATCACTCAAGTTGCTCAATGAATCAAATTAAGTCCCACAAATTTCACGTTTTTGCATAGGTTTTTGTCCATCCACAATCTCCCAAACATTTTCCATTAATTTTGTGTTTCTAATGTAACTTTTAATGTGTGTTTTGGATTGTTTTCATTGAAAAAAGTGAAAGGGGTAAAGTATTGACTGTGCCGCAATGTAGAACTAGTTCAAGTGTCACTAGGTGCATTTATTTAAACTTGTTTAAATTTGTTAAACCAGTCTAAATGTCAAATTTAACATGTAAAATCTTACATTTAAACTGGTTTAAAAAATTTAAACAAGTTTAAATGACTTAATGAATGCGCCTAATGTTTCTTCGGCTGGTGCATAAGAGATTGTTGTTGTTTCCCTTGCATCTGATTATTCAAATAATTAGTTTTATACCCTCCAGTGAAAAGCAAAACGTAGAACGGAAGTAGTTTTACGTTAAAATGCATCCATATAGTGTCTCTGACTTGTCTCAACATCATATAACATGGGAATTCTCAAACTTTTTAACATTACAATACACATTTTAGAAAAGCACTCTATCGCGACCAATGTTTCCCTGATGCATTGAATTTTATCAGTGATACTTATTGACCAGCTAGAAAAAGTCATCCCATAACCAAAAAAGAGCAAGTGCCTAAGACCACACAGTAGAAGTAAAATTTCATAATGTAGTCATACGGGTTAAAAGAAGCACAATAAAGAAGTGAGAAAGTCGGCTATCACTTATGCAAACAACACATGTTATTTTGTTTTATTTTTATTTATTTCATTTAATTTTCGATTTAATTTTCTTTTATTTAATCGATTATTTTATTTTGTCTTATTCCTAATTATTGCGTTGTGTGTTTCTTTTGTTCATATTTCTTTTCCCTCCCAGTGCACCTCTGGTTTATTGAGCTTCGATTGTTGTTCCCCCCCCCCCCCCACTTGTTGTCCCGTTTGTGTTTCTCCACCATGTTGCATCACTTCCGTCACGCATTGTTACATCGCGTTGAAAAATCACTCCAATGCGACAAAATAAGTTTCACTTAAAAACAAGCGAAATATTCTGGGAGGTAATTTAACTTATAGCGGGATACTAAGGTAAGCAACCCATAATGCCGTTAATCGATCAACCGGTTGTATTACTTTTGCCACATACCATAGGAATGGCAAAGAAGTTAAGCAGTATCTGTACCTCCAGTCCAGTGCTGGATTAACCCATGCAGAGGCCCTTAAACCGTCAAAATCTCGGGGCCCCCTTTGCATTTTGCAAATTATATCCTAATACGTTTTGGACAACAAAATCTTGATAAACCAATTTTATTAAACAAAACAAACATTGATATTTTAAAAAATTATTCTACGATTGCGATGCTGGCACTGTTGCATCAGAACCGGCAAACTTCTCTTTCAAAATCAAATTCAATATTATTTTGATCCCTTGTCACGGGGCCCCTAAAAAGCGCTGGGCCCATAGGCCGGTGCCTACTTGGCCTAATGGGTAATCCAGTTGTTGTAGTTGTTTCTCATTCTTGTCTAATTGAAAGCACTGTTTGTACGCCATTAAGGAATTAATAATGCTCGAATTAATAAAAAATAATTAACTTTGCATTAATTAAATTAAATGAAAGATTATGTTTCACAAACTTCAATCATTTTAATTAACTTAAAAGAAAAATAGTCTGCAAATTATCTGATTTAAAAGAAGAAGACGCTGCAATGATTAAAGGATTATGGAGATGGGGAAATATAGTTCCGTAAAATGATTAAGCAAACAATTCAAAATAAACAACCTATTTCACTTCACTCCCCAATTCAACCTCATCGCCAAGCTCTTAATACAACAATGGGCTCTTCCTATATGAATAAATCAACTTGTTACGACAGCTGGCACTTTTTCCATTGGCTCATTTAATTTGATTAGCAATCAACAAGAACGGTTCAGTGGTCCATTCCGGATACTGGACACCCCTCTCTTCGAAAACCACACAAGATAGGAGAGTGCCCACACCAACTGACTGAATTGAAAAGATGAAGCGAACAATCAAAACAGACGGAAACGAATCCCATCCTAAAAAAAAAAAAAATCCATTATGAAAACCACTTAACTTATATACGTTATTGGCTCGAAATAACACCCCCGCACCCATCCGAAAACGAAAAAAAAAATTAATTGCATCGTATATACTGGTTGCACAAGAATGGTATTTATGGGGAAAAGATTAAGGGAATGATTTGGCATATTAAACTCTGAAAATTCTATTTGAAACCACAAAATTACTATTTTGAAACCATAAAGTGACATTTTAAATGAATTAAGTGAAATATAAAACAGCTATATTGAATGTTGTAAATTATCAATTTTAAGTTGTATGTACGTAACTAAACAAGCATTTGGGGAGCATTTTAATTCTTCATTTTCTACGCTGTTTGCTGTTTTTCCATTGTACAGTAGACACAAGTTAGAGTTTCGGAAAATAACTGTCACATTTACTCATGCATTGAAGTGGATGAACTTATGGATTTAATGGTTTCTTTTGCACGGAGCCAAATTTTGTGAGAGGAAAAAAAAGGGTTTTTTTTTTGTTTGGAAAAATAAAAATTCAAGGTGATGATATGTTGTTCTTGAGGAAAAGTTGAAAGCCTAAAGTGATACTAGAATATTCCTTTTTATCTTGACCGTTGGATCCTTTAAAGCAGTGCTTCTTAACCTTTGCGGAGTCCGGCACCCCTTCGATTCTCAAAATATTTTCTCCCATGAAAAATATGCTGAGTTTTTTTATCCCGTAAACCAGGGGTTCCCAACCCGTGGTATGCGTATACCGGTACGCGAATGTTGAGCTACCAGTACGCGATAAGTGGATTTTGAATGGGATTTTGTGGAATAATTTGATTTTTTTGAGGAGATTTTGACTATTTTTTGGATTTTTGGTGTTTGATTTTGTGATTTTTGAAAGGAATTTTGATATTTCACTAAAGTTTTTAATTTTTCGGGGAAAACTTTTCATTTTTTAAATGTAATTTTGGTTTTATTTATGAAAATTTTGATATTTTTGAGGAAAATATTTAATTTTTATGAATTTTTGGTGTTGGATTTTGTGATTTTGTACTGAAATTTGTGGAGATTTTTATTTTTTTTGGGATTCTTGGTGTTTGACCTACTGGTACGTCACCATATTGTACTCTACTAACAACTACACCATCTTAAAAACATTGGGAACCTCTGAACTAAATAACTACCAAAGCTAACCCAGAACACTTCCCACAATCCGTGGGCATGATTAGTTGATTGTCTTTTGACTGCATGCTAGCCTGGATATATGGTTTTTTAACTCGTGGTGCAAACGCATTTAAAAAGATTTCAAATGCAACTACCATTTCAACAAAAAGAACATCTTTAAAGAATTCTACCTTTTGCTTCTTGACCATACTAAGCAGACAAACAAATACAAATAGATTTCATTTACTACAGTACAAATGTATTGACAATGTCGTTTACAATTTGAATACCCAATAAAACCCTAAGCACTGCACAAGATTTTGTCATGGAAATAATGCATTGTAAATACAGCAACCACTAAGTTATGTTAAATAGGTGTATGAGTATTCATGTATTCATGAGTATACTGTCCCTTTAAGTGTGCAAGCTGTTTAAGCTAAACTGTAATTTGACGTCATGTTCCATTTTCAGACTCGACTTAATAACTTTCAAATAGAATGATAAGAACAAATCACAAGCCCCATTATTAAATAAATCCTTTGTCAAAACATCTTCAATTATGAGGTAAGTTGTCCTTTAATTTGTGTAAAAAAATGAGTACAGAGAATACAAGAAACAATGCGGCAAGAAGTAATTGCATTGTGTGTTGTTGGATGGGAATAAAACCTAATTTTCTCTTTGTTTTTCTGATGTATAATATATGCCATTATCTCACAATTTTAACCTCATAATGTATTTAAGCTAATAACATTATAGAACTTTCTCCTCCGACGTGTTTGACAAAATATTTTAAAATTGTCTTAATTAAAAAGTCATGATAAGTCATGTCATTTTATATCCTCTCTTGCACAGGCCAAATTATTAGTGACCTCATATGTAAATCAAACTCTGCATTATCATATTTTTATTCAAAATTACAAACGTTTTAGTTATGTACATCAACATAACTAAAACTCTTGTGGATTTAATTCTTGCGCCGCTTTGTCACTACCGTATTTCCTCAAATAGCGCACCCGCGCGCTATTTGCAAAATTTTTTTTATCCCCGCGCGTTGTTCGAGGCCC
>JAQIXU010000827.1:0-24368 GCA_034701245.1 Strigamia transsilvanica | reverse complement strand
CCCCCCCCCCCCATCGGGTAAAGTTGGGTTGATGGGCTCTTTAGAAAAGCCGTTGCTAGTATCTTCTGTAGTTGCTATTTTCATCCTCCATGGGCCCAAAGGCTCGCGTCAACCATATGCACTGCACCTCTGATTGCTATGCTACTGGCCCTTGAGCACATACCATTCCCCAGTTGATTTCACTGGAAAATACGGATGTTGTGTACAATTGCAGTCATAAAAATTTCCATTGGAAATTTTTTGACCACGATTGTACATTCCTGTCCTTCCTTCCCCTTGTGCAGATTCTAACTTATATTCAACTCCTTTATTTTAAACTGGACAATACTAGCCAACATGTTGGAATCATAGTCCTTTAAATCAATAGTGTGCTTTATCCTTCGTTGGAATCCAGGATTCATACTGGCAAATTCACGCATGCTGTCCTTGTATCCCTAGAAATATAAACACGAAAACCGGAGCATTTTCATCAGTCATATACTTATAATGGTTGTCAATGCTTCTTTGCCAGCATCATTGGGCGAGGTTGGTTTGTTGAGTGTGCAGACTTCATCAAAAATAACAACACCACCAGCAGCTGAATGAATAACTATATTGGTCTTCATCTCCGTGCCACTGACATAGCGTCGCGGTTAGGGCTGTGTTATGCCGCTCTGACCGCGACCGTCGCACTTAGGATATTATTCTTACTGCTCTCGTGCCAATCCCAGATGAAATATTGACGATATTTCCCTTCGTTTTACTCAAATGTGGCGCACACAAGGACCAAAGCAAAAGAGGTGCCCTCACATTAGTACGCATCTGATCGTCGAATTTAATCATTAATTCTGGATCATCGATTGGACTTAAGTGCATAACCCCGCATTGTTGACCAGCACATCCAACTGACCATAAGCCTCGATGAGGCATCAACAAGTCGCTTACAGTCTTCATCTTTCGAGACATCAGCCGTCAGTTTAAGCGGTAGCAATTTGCTGGGCATTGGTGTTGGGTAGTTGCCACCTCCAATTCAACAGTGTATTTTTTATAACAACTAGTTCATGCTGGTGTATTCTATTGCCCCACTGGTAATGTCCCCTTCCAAACCGTATATTAATGAATTCAACCAAATAAAGCATTTCATTTTTTTATATTTTCGTTCATAAAAATGCAGTGCTGTTGAAAGTAACAAAAACTATCATGTGGTAACAAATATGCAATCTTTTCATTAAGTTTTTATTTTTATCTTTATTATTTTATGTTTATTTTAAGGGAATGAATGATCTGAAGTGTGGGTTCTAAAAGTGTGGGGTCCTTGGCGAGTGCCCTGTGTCTGTATTATTTAATACAAGTTGTGGTGACCCCAAACGGCGTTTGTCACCAATATTCTTTTGGTGACGACGTTGTTATCCTTTTCTTGACAATGACCATTTTTCCCCTTTTTGAGGGAGCCCGAAAACAGCTCCAGGATCGCATTCACCGTGTCTCTCGTCGTCCACTGTTCGTTGTTCCTCTCAGCCGAAGTCGATGCGTTTGCATGCTGCTCATTACTCGCCAAAGGAAACGGCGCCATCTCGTTCATATCGAGCAATTCACCGATCACGATGCGCACCCAGTTCGCATTCCCGTGAAACGCCTCCAATTACGCCAAGATTTCCTCCCTGGAAAAATTTGATTAAAAATCTCATATACAACACACCGGCGAAAATCCCGATTTCGATCAAGATGACGACAAGTATCAATTTGTTGCCTAGCATACTGGCATACTGCAATTGAAAATTAAATCAAATCGAATAAATTAACCTAACCTCAGCTCAGCTCGCCACAAGGGGGCCTAGGTGCAGGTCGCATATTGCGGGGCCTCGGCGCAGGTCGCACACAGGGGGGGCCACGGCACAGGCCGCACCGGTTGCTGGAACATGATCAGTCCTTGCTGGTTGACCAACGGCATGGCGCCCTGCGCGTACTGTTGCTGATTCTGGCGCCATTTCGTGAACAGCGTTTTGGTCGGATCGTGTTTGAGTTCGACCTTCCAATCACACAATTTGTGAGGCATAAACTATTTTTTTTTTAGGATTTATTCATCCCAGGAAAAAAAGTGTATTTTTTTCTTTGTTTTATCTTTTTTTTAAAAGATTTATAATGAACTTTTTATTGGAGAATTCAAAATAAGCAAAACTGACTTAACATTCAACATTCATTTGGATAGAAAGCATGACTTTTTTCTGTGTCTGTCAACATGGGCACACTGCGTGCCCATATAACATTCATCTGCTTCTTCAACTCAAGAAGAGTAACTCTCTGTTCGGCAGCTTTTCGGACTAATCCACGCCAATGGACCACCTCTTCAAATTGTCTTGCTGGAATATGACTAGTGTCGTCTACAAGAAAAGATTGGTCAATGCCAATGCAAAAGAAAATTAAGTGGCGTACCGACTTATAAAATTGAGAAATTATTGAAAATTTTAGACAGAATATTTGAAAATATGTTTGAAAATTGTAAACAAATTTGAGAAACTTTTGAAAACTTTTCAAAAATTTAGACAAATTTGAGACATTTTTAATAAATCCTGACAAAAGATTTTGACATTTTTTGGCTGGTACACCACTCCATCCCATCGAGCCAACCTTCAGCTTTAGGAATAAGTTTCCAGCGACTCAGCACGTTATTAATTTTTTGCAACTTCTTGTCATAAAATGCGTTTTTCATCTCGATGTACTTTTTGATTTTCATCGCTCTTTCTTGTCTTTTTTCCTCATCTAGTCTATGGTCATTATGCAACTACAGCAAGTAATACAAGTTGAATAATTTGATGAAACTACAAACCGTACTATACCCAAACTATACCCTGATCATTAAGTTGAGCGTTTCTTCCAACTGAACCATATGAACTGCATGTCTGTCGTGTTTCAATTTGCTCTTGAGAAAAAATTTAATTTCGCGTGTCACTTGCATTTTTTGGATGTCTTTCGCAGAAGCAACCAAATCTTCGACCATCATTTGTTTACTTCTGTGCTCCCATTCCCGCAGGCCAATCATATTATGCATATTTGTCACTTCCAGTATTGATTGTGCTTTCATTGCCCCCAATATCTACAAAGACAATCAATCCGATTCAACTGATCAACATGCACTTGCACTGTATAATCAATTAATACTTTAATTTGTTTGTTTCGCTCTTCCACTAGACTTCGGTGAATGAGCAGAGCACCGCCATAATCTGGTAAGAATCCTTCAACATTGTCCAACTCAACTTGACCCAACTTTAGCACAACTTGAATGTCCAAATTGGATAAAACTATATGCTTGTCATGGATTAATCTAAAGTGATATTATTATTATTAATATTATTATTATTACATTGCATCGCAACCTGGGTTTGCGGTTTTATAAGTTATTGTTGTTGAAATTTTTGCCAACAGGCGGCAGTACAGTTTTTTTGGGCACGTGACCAACGGAAGCCAATCAAATCTTCAGTTTATCACAAACCAGAAATATATCAAAGAATGTAACAAAGAATGAGACGGAAGTGTCAGCAGTAAGTTTCACTTCCACCCTTCTCTTTTTATAATTACTTTAGAATCTTATCATTGGTTTCAGCAATTTCCTTGTTGTAATTGTCATTTTCAATTTGTTTGCTCTGCAAATACGCAATCATGTCTGCAACCACTAGTGCTTTTTGCTTGGTCTGGTATTCTAAATCCATTTTCTGTCTTCGCAGTTTGCAGAACTGTACCCACTGTTGTGGGTGGACATTTTCTGGCGTGTTGCTTGCATCATCAAGTTCATGCAAAGCAGTTGAGTAGTTTAAATTAATTGCATCAATCAACTCTTTGCCAAACGGGCCATCTCCGTAAGGATTCCCACTCACAGCTGATGTTGGCTGACAAGCAATAACATTAATCGGTCTCTGAAGCCTGTATAAACAAAACATTATCGACAACAACACCAATGTTTCGCGGCTCAAGATGTAAACGTCTTGTTTATGCGTATTTCAGCAATTAAAAGTCGCAGAATTTATTTATAACTGGGCAAACGGCTGGATTAATCGGAGAAGTAGGCTTCCTTCACCCACTTGCGGATGTGGCCGAGTCACGCAGGAAAGCAAAATTGCCGCTAACTAGATCAGCCATACTTCGGCTTCCTCCGTGACACCATAAGTAACATCATTTATTTGTTATTCATACAATTAATATTTTGCTTCATTATTGTACCTAGCAAGATTTGAAATAAACCCTAATTCTATTGCTTTTAATTGCTCAAATATCGGATTGTGTTGTCACCTTGGTTTCTTGCGGAACAGCTTTACTAGAGCTTCATACAAAACTAAAGGCATATCACCGAGTTCTTTTCGAAGATTTCTTTCCGTCTGTCTTTCTTCTACGACTAGAGTGTCATATTCCTCTTGCACACTCTGCACGGCCTTTTGTATTTCCATTATTTTCGATTGCACTATTGACTTTTCTCTCCTTAAATTGTCCACGTGTTCCATCAACTTTGTTTCTTGTTGGTCCAATGCTTCTTCGAACGCCATGCTCAGATTGAGTCTCACTATCTTTAGTTCCTCTTGCAACACCAACATTTGAGCTTTGAATTTCTTCGTTACCAAATCCCGAACTTCTTCGTCGAAGTTTGCTGCTAATTCGTGAACTATTTCGTTGTTCCGATTAAACTCGACTTCCAATTGTTTACGTAACTTCTCTTTTTCCTCGTTTAATTCTTTCAGTTTCCTTGCGTACGCATCATACGAAGCTTTTTCGTCAAAATTGAATTGCTCTGGAGTTTTTTTGCTTAAAAAACCTGGCACTGGAATTTCCTAATTAAATGATATTGATTACAATGAATATATTTATCCATTTAGTTCATATAAATCACTTTATTGAAGATTTCATCTTCGCGTCTACTCTGTAAAACACCTCCCATCATTTTGTTAATAGCTCTTCGCTTAAAGTCGTCCGCCTATGCATTTAATAAATATTTTTTGTAAAAAAAAGTTTAAATAGCTAAGAAATAGGCTACTAGTTTGCCGATAGACTTTTTTGTATTTTTTGGAACACTCTTTACAAAATCTGTTGACTTCCATCCATAAAAATTCCCATACACTGGGAGAAGTAATATAGGTGTAAAACGGTGTAAAAGCCTCAAATAACTAGGAGGTGTAAACTAAAATGGTGTTAAGATGGTGTGAAATGGCAGAAGAACGCCTTTCGGTAAAAGGTGTAATTCTTTTACTTTTTATTATTTTTTTTACACATACACCTTAATGGTGTAATTTATCACCAAAAAGGTGTCTAAACAGGGACAAGCATTTTACATCTAAAAAAGTGTACGCTTACACCTTTTGACACCTATATTTCTTCTAGTGCCTAGGTTCTCAAACTGGGTGCCAGGGCACCCTGGGGTGCCGCGAGCTTATGCCAGGGGTGCCGCGGCAATAATCAAGAAAAACAGATACAAGACATTTTAGGGTAAAATTAACTAAACTTCCCATAAACATAAAGGAAATAATGAATAATTCATCCAAACAGATTCATTCATCGCCTTAAAGACAACTGAGCATTAAATTTGCACTGCTTTTTCTTCTCTTTTAGCCCGACAAAGGTGCCGCAAAATTTTTTTAGCCTGAAAAGGGTGCCGCAAAATTTTTTTAACCCGAAAAGGGTGCCGCAAAATTTTTTTAGCCCAACAAGAGTGCCGCAAAATTTTTTTAGCCCAACAAGGGTGCCGCAGTGAAAAAAGTTTGAGAACCACTGTTCTAGTGTATGATTTACGCTAACTGTAAGTGCTGCCCATCTAAGTAGTGCCACTTCACTGCAATACTTCTGCAAAATGTATTAGAATTTCAACTCCATTGCCTTTTAATTGAAATTTGCACTTTTAATCTTTCAAACAAATTGCCATTGTCTTTTCGTGCATGGAAATCGAATTGTTTGTGGAGTGTGCATTTGCATTTTTTTTTTTTACATTTTTTCTTTTGCGAATTTCTTCCTCTTCCACGCGTTTTTTATCGAGCCCCAGTTTCTGTTCCGCTGTATAGAACCGCTGCGAAGTAATCTAAAAACACCACACTTAAGAATAACAATTTAAAAACCAAAATGAAACTTAAGCCTACTTCAGAATCAAGAACAACGAAGCATTTTTCCGGCTTTTCATCACTAGTCCAGTGAGGAGACCACAACTTTGTGGGCAAATTGATATCCTCGACGATTTGACGCATGCGCGTGTTTTTTTCTTGGATTTTTTGATAAACAACTCCCTTTTTGGTTACTATATCTGTATACATCTTGTTAAAGTTTTCCTTGACTTTGCGCACTAAATCTTGCAATAGGACAATCTGACTTCTCTTTTGGTCTCGCGTGTACAGTTCGAATTGACTGTGCAAATAAGGATTGTCAACACCGAACATAACACACTGGCTGCCCATATGTATCATTCGAAAGTTTTTCTCAACTGCTACTGATTCATCCTTAGAAGAGTCATTATTTTCAAACTTAATTAAAATAACTATATTTTAATTTCAAGTTTATTACCATTTCAATGTCTTTCTGAAATGCCTAAAATGTAAAATATAATTTTTTTTACGAACAAAACCAACAACAAAAAACTGTTTTTAGTCTTACCCTCCATTTTATCGGTTCGGTAAACCCGCGTTTGGCCAATAATTTGTGAATGTCAACTTCAATAGTCCGCTTTAACAAAATCCGATCAAATAATTCCAGTTCTGGGTCAGTTCTTGATCGTAATGGAAAATTTACCACTTGCATGTTTGCATGGAATGCCTATTAGAATTTTCTGTTATGTTGTTTTGATTTGCTGCCCCTGAGCTTTGCTGCTTAGCTATTAGATACAAAACAAGTGCTGTGCAGCAAAGCTCATTTATCTACTGTGATATTACATTGACAGCAGCTCCTTTGACTTCCATTGCATCCCAGCAGTCTTTTTTGATTTTATTCCACATGTAATTTGACTTTAAATTGCGCCGGGCTGTTGAAAAGCGGATCTTTTTTTGGGAAACAAAACGAATGAATGCAATCAAGACGCTTTAACTAAATAACAATTTTACTTGATTCAAATGCGTCTTGTTGGCATCGTGCAATGCAATCTGCCTTTCCCTGTCCAAATCAAACTCCTGACGAGATATCTGCTCAGATTCGGGTAAAAGATCGTTGTCAACAAGCAGTTTTGCCACTTTAAATCCAAGTCGCTTGATCGACTTCTGAATGTCTGCAATCTGGCTTCTACTGTTTTCCAAATCGATGTCATATTTCTGTGAAAACAAAAGTGAAATGAATCGAAAAACCAATCAAATAAATCAACAAAAACATTTTTTTTTCGTTTTTCGGCCCAAGACAATTCGAAATCAGGCCACTGCTCAAGTGCCTCCAATGGCGAATGAGAATCCTTCATCGCAAACCGCTGCGTGGACAGGTCCACCGACAGATCTGGAACCTGGTATGAAATCTAATTACTATTTCATTGTTATAGTGTGGTTTTACACATACTGCATCTATGTTGATAACTGTAGCAATTTGATAAGCTGGTTTGAGCTTGACCAACATGTTTTCTCGACCGAAGTCTGGCAATTCCCTATAAGGGTGTGATTTCTTTCTTATGCTCAAGGGAGATTCAGCTGTGGGATTTGCCCAGTTGTAAAGTAGCAGGTGACCTTCGCATGTAATCACCAATACATTACAGCCGCTTCGTGGTAGAAAGAGCATGGAGTTGCAGCCTTTTTCCACAAACACATCTGCATCAGTTTGCGAGATGCTTTCCTAAACAAATACAAATTCCTCTGGGTTTAACCATTTTAGTAAAGCTGTTTAGAAACAATTGTCAGGTCCAGAAGTTAAAGCGCCTTTTTTTTTTTTTTTTTTTTTAGTTTCACACATTTTGAACAGCTAATTTCCAGTGCGGTCTGCTGGTGAAAGTTAGAAGCTGTTAGACGAAGCTGTCAATAGAAGCGCTCTTGTCTAATGCATGCAGTGAAGCTCAATAGTTGTTATGCTTTTCAGGTTAAATGTCGAGTCTCCGTTTTTGTTAAATTTCTGATTTACATATGATTGATTCACACGTGACTGACTCGCGTATGTTACGCGTATGTTACTTGCTAGTACAATTATACTATTGTCCTAAAATGACCCTACCGGTACTTTGCTGCATTAAATAGTTTGGGAAGCGCAAGCTTAGCGCACTATTTATTCTGTTATGCGCTATGTTTATTTACCATGTTGACTGCATAGCGACAAATTAACTTCCCATCATTGCCAATGGTTATAATTTGCTGGTATGTGAGATTAGACGCCATGGCTACTTCTGATAATTCATGCTGACTTTTAACAAATCCAAAAATTTGAACTTTTAAAAAGTCTTTGCTCATATTTTCATATGACTGGAAAAATTTAAATTAGATTTGTTTATGTGTAAAGCTTTGTTTTGTAAAAATACCCTGAAAAATTCTGGGAAGCCAAATTTCATGAAATGTTTGTGCATGCTGACAAATGTATACCACACATTTTCACCAATTTCAGTTGCAAGTCCCATGCACAATACATTGGAAACCCAAGTTCGTTTGGACACACTAACATCTGAAAATTTTCCTTCCATGTTAGTAAGGTTTTGCGCTTGTGCAGATGTAATATTTTTGTTCATTTGGACACGAGTGAAATGCGTCACTTGACCCCCAGGTTTATCTCTATGAAGAAAAATGAAATGGACTTCGCCAGATCTAATCGTCTCCCATGAACACAAGTCCAAAATTTCTGCTTCTAAATCTGTTACATAAATAAATAGATAATTGTATATTATTATTATTATTATTATAATTATAATTATAATTATATATAATATATATATAATATATAATTAATATATAATTAATATATAATAATATATATAATATAATATATATATATATATAATAAACTTTTCAATTATAAAATAAACACAAACCGATAAATCCAAAAACATCAAAATTTGAACTCGGTCTGCCACTTATAAAATAGATTTTAGGTGTACATACCAAAACGCACAAATATCCTGAATTATCAAATCTAAAGTTGAAATTTTTAAATTTTATTAAAAAATATAATATTTATTAGAAAACACATTTAATACCTGATCATTTTGATTGGAATGTTATTCAAAGCTGTGGCATATATAACACGTGGGTAGGAATATTTACAGTTTTCTATCACATAAATTTTCCCATCATCAGAGCCCAAAACTGCACCACACCAAAGTGGACTACAAGCCAATGAAATGCACTTGCTGGGGACATTGAGTATTGAAACAACTTCCTTATTGTCTTGTGAAAGAGTCAATACAGTCCCATCTTCCAGTAACACCTTAGAAAATGTTTGCTTATAATGCCAAAAATCCCCTGCTGGAAAAGTCTTACCAGAATGTATTTAGACCAAGGTGGAAGCATTGAAGCAGAAACAACTTTAAGCATTGAGCAGAACAATACTGTAGGAGAAATTAAATCTGATGCAGCCTCACACGACAACATATTTCCCTTGAACAATAAATAGTTTTAAACATTTAGAAACCCTATGGTGTAACTTGCAACTTACATTATCACAAGATATCAGCAATGTAGTATAGTTAGGAGAGAATTGTAATTTAATTACACATGAACTAACTTTAAAATATGCAATTGGTTTCAAATTTTTACTAACATATTTGAATTTAATAATTATACCCTCCTAGTAAGAAAAACAAATGAAAAGTATTAAAAGAATAGTGTAACTGTGTGATGTTGAAGTTTAGATATTATTTTTGGGATGGAAATGAAGTGCAGGGGGTTGTTTTTATGGGATGCAATAAAGTTTAAAAGGGCGCTTTGTGTGATGCAGTGAAGTTTAAAGGGCATATCTCTGTTCTGTTGTGCAGTGAAGTTGAAGTAAACGACTACAGTCTGACATACGGAAGATCCAATATACAATCCAGTTTGATGATAAACCATCGAGTTGATTTTCACTGTTGACATGTCAGTTACAATAACTGATTTGTTATTCCATAGTAAACGCACAGAAAGTTTCTCCCCGTCAATCTTAAAATACATCCGATCAATTTATATGGAAATTAAATGTAAAACAACAATTTTTAATAATTAACCTTCCAAATTGCTCCATCATTGGCTGCAACTAAAATATCACCATTCGGTAACCAACAATGACTTGTTAATTCATTTTCTGTTGATTTCTCTTCAGTCTAGGTTGGTGTATAAAAAATAATTAAAATGTGCAAAATGCAGATGGTGTATAATTCAGATTGCTTTTTGGGGAAAAATAACACTTATCCTTATTTACCGTGAGTTGGTATTTATTTGGCGGATCTATATCAATTTCAGGTAAAGTGAGATCTTTGTAACCTTGTTGGGGCATTGCTTTTGAATCCTTTGTCGAAGCCTGAATGACAGCAACAGTTCTGGAATTGTGTGTCAGGAATAAGTATAAATCGATGCTTGATTTTAATCGATTTTTTTCCCAATACTTTGGTACAAAAACAAACTCCTTATTGTAATGGTAAATGTCCCACAGAATCACATTTCCTCTCTGCATTGTGCAAATATTGCGCCAATTACAAGGATTGAAAGAAATAAAATTGTGATATGTTTGGTCTGCACCAATAGTGCACAGTTTTTGTCCATCAGTCCATTTCCTGAATAAAGAAAATACGATTTAATCACATGCAGACATTCGATTTTCAAATCTTTCTGTACCAAATTGTAATTTTGTAATCAGGTAAACCAGAAAGGCAGAGCAAATGAGATTCCATAGAAAATTGAATGCTCTTTATTTCCAAATACGCACCGTCTGGTACGAATAAAACATGCAAATCAACAGAAATAAAATCTAAAAAAAAATTCAAACATTTAATTGGATACCGTTTAATTCACAAAGTAATGTCAAACGAGGATAATTGTAGATAAAGATACGTGGACTGACGCTTATTTCCCCAAAAGCGAATACAGAATCTATTTTATTTGCTGTAAATTGTGCAATTCCTGAAAAAATGGTATGATTGTGATTTGGGGTTTATACCACGACAAAACGGAAAAAGTTGCATTGTTTTGTTAAAAAACAGTTGTTGTAGTTGGTAAGCTTACCCAATCCTGGACATGTGAAAATATTTTCAGTTTGATTAGTGTCTAAATTCACAAAAGGCACGTGGGTACCGCATACATAACAAATAATCTTATTAGAAATAAATTGAACTGTGGTCGAATTCCAGCCATAAATCCATCTAAACAAAAAAATGTTCCTTAAGGTTGTTTTCTTCAAATTTTAAGTCTAATTAATACTTGAGAGTTAAGGCTCCAGCAGCGTTAGTATTCGCCATTTTACAATACAACAATGCAAGCGACAAGATTTATAAAATAACAATAACACTTGGCATCACAATTACAACGTTGTAATTAAGTACATTTAAATTAAAAATCACTAGAAGATTCCACTGTACAGTGTACACTGTACCTCTTTAATCACTTTACAATGCGGTATGTCTCCAGTGTTTTTACAAGAATTACTGTTCACTTGAATGAGTGGACAAATGTTTCTTCAAGTGTGGTTTCCGATTACTGCAAAAAGCACACAGGTGACACTTGAATGGCTTTTCTCCGATATGAGTAATCAAGTGGTTTTTTAATTAAGTGTACAGTGTTTTATAACCTTATTTCTAAGCCTAACCAACAACGCCTGCACCAACAGGACTCCGTAGATGCCGCCAAGCCAATTGACAAATTTTCAAGCCTTGAACTTAAACGAGTTATCTTGTTTGGTCAACATCTAAAGAGGAATTTTAAAATCAATACAAACTTCTCTAAAATCTTTCAAACATACAAAACCTGTAACCTACACGAAAACTCACCAATAAGAACGAGTAAATGAGGCAACCTGCAAACACCAAGTGTGCTGGAACAACGATCATGCAGTTATGCTTCTACCTGGTGGTGGAATAACAAATCAAACTGACATTTTCACTACACAAATGACAAAACCAACTGATACAGTATATCCAATTCAAAGGAACATTACTCAAGTTATTAGACATTTTGTGCATTGAATTGTTTTGGTATAGTTTTAAATGAATTGCATTGTTGCAATCAGAATTTTGATGAAATTTTGCGTTTTGGAATTATCAGACCGAAAAGTAATTAAGTATACACCCTGTATATTTTACGAGAGGAAGGGACGCGACAGTTGTTATTGTGTGGTGTGGGCAGAAGTAATAAGAACACTGAAAGAATCCACAAATCTTTATGGCATTACGTTTTAATTGTACAATTTGAATCCAATAACCAACTAACCACAAAACACAAAACGCAGAATACGAAATGCACTATTTAATGTAAATCACAAATCATAAATCAACCGTCGTTGTGTTTGTGTTCACCCTAAGATACTATCGTCTCCGAAAACGGACTGCTCGTATGCAAATTCCTCTGCGGAGTGTCCACCACGGCGCGAACAAATACGCGAAACTTTTTCCCGCGTTCTAAACGCTGGTTCGCGAATCCGCCAAAAATTTTCCCATCGCCCATCGTAAAAACGGAAGGAATGGACCGTCCGAAGAACCTCGCCGCGACGAACGGATGATCGGACGACGATTCCGAGCCCGAAATGAACTGAAAAGAAATCAATTAATTGAAATAAACAAATCCAAAAACAAATCTTACTTCTTCCTCGGTGTACTGGTCAGGGCGTTTGGTCTTGCGTTCACCCGGCACGACCACCAAGTCGTAGCGACCGATCGGTCCGAATTCTTCCGAGGCCAAAGGTAAAATGACGGTTTGGTTAACGCCGGAGAAATTAGGTTTGACCATCGGGTACGGAGCTGCCATTTCGGTCGTGACGATGATGCGAACCGGCGGTCTGTACGATCCATCACGGGGCATCGCCGTCAGCTCAACGCGATACGTCGTGAACGGCGACAACCCGTTGATGGTACACGAGCGCAAAAACGAACTCACCGACAACACCACGGCCGGAATAATTTGTTTCTGCAAAACCCCATCTTGGTCGACGTACTCCTTCACGGCCCCGTACGAAATCTTGTATTCTCTCGGATCGAACAAAACCGGATAAGACCACATCAACGTCATGGAATGCGCCGACACGTCGTGCGCCCGAACTGCCGTTCGCATTTCGTGAAGATGTATGCTGAGAGAAATGGTTCCCGACATTTTGCCCGTCGTATTCGCCGTGCGCGCCGCAACCGCGATGTGATTGAATGGCCCCAAATTGGTCAGCTCGCACGAATCCTTCCCGACGACGTCCGCGTACTTCCATTCGTTGTTGTCGGAGGGGGTTTTGTAGTAGACGCGGTAACCGACCACACCGGCACTTGGCTCGACTTCGGCCCACCAAACTTGGCCCGAGCGGTCGGAGGTGGCCGCAGCATTGACCCACGAAGGGACGGGCACTTGTACCGGACTTGTCGGGGTGTGAATTTCGACGCGCTCCGTGTGGGGTCCTCCACCTTTCTTCGTGAACGCTTGAACCTGTAACAAATAATCGGCGTCCTCTTCCAAATCGAAGAAAACCGTTTTTAACGCTTTCGTTCCCTGTGTGGACAACGATTCCAGGTCAGTGGCATTTAGCAGCTCCGCCGTGTACCAAATGATCAGTCCGTTGCGCCGATAGATCGACGGCGGCTGCCACGAGACGACGAGGGTGGAGGGGGTTTGGAACCAGAAGGTGAGGTTCTCCGGGGGACCGGTGGGTAATCCGGCCAGTGTTAGCACGAACGCGACGGCTTCCCGTCCGTACCCGACATCGTTCCGAGCCGACAGTCGAATCTTGTAAAGTGACTCTTTATTCGGAAGCTCCAGTCTCTTGTCTTGCACTTCTTTGCCCAACTCGATCATTTCGTCCTTGCCGTAGCGGAGTCTGTAGCCCAAAATGGGTCCGTGGGCTTCGTCAGGTTTCGTCCATTCCACGTCCACGATGAACGAAGTTTCTTTCTGGGTTGTCTTGACAGTCAGCAAAGGTTCGCTGGGAACTGAAAATTCATGCACGAATGAATAAAAACGAAATATTCAACTAATCTCGTCACCTCCGCCAAGTGTTCTGACCACCTCGGGTCCGCTCCAATCGCCGACTGCATTGCGGGTGCGGGCGGCCACTTGGACGGAATAAGCAGTGTCCGGTTGCAGGCCGGTGACGTTGAACTCTTCAGTGGTGGCGTTGATCACGTCAAAGTGCCAAGATTTGTGCGTCTCTTGAGCGCGTATCTGATATCCGCAAATAAAACTGTTTGGATTAGCTGGCGCTTCCCATCGGACGTGAATCGCTGTGTGGCCGACGACGTTAACTACAAGTCTACCAGGCTGTTCTGAAAGTGTTTAAAAAATAAATAAATAATGGAAAAAAAAAATTATTTTTCCTTTTTGTTGTTATTTTGCCATTTTTATTTCGAAACTGTCTGGTCCGACTTTGAATGGGAGGCGTGGGCGGTCCTTCGCCTTGCCTCGATTGCGCAGCCACCCAAATGTGGTACTCCGTTTCCGGGTGCAGATCGGCCAATGTGTACGATTCCAACACCGGAATCGAACGCTTCTGTGTTTCCTTAGTGAAAGTGTCGTTCCAGCACAATTTGTAACCGAAGATCGTGGCTTCCGACACCGCTGGTCGCACCCACGTTAAATTGAGGAACGTCTGCGACCATCCCACAGCGCGTAACTCCGTCGGTGGGTTTGGAACTAGGTTAATATTCCCGAAATTACTTTTTTTTTGAAAAATTCGTTTTTTAGATAATTCGAACCTCCAAGTTGTGTTTTTACTAGCACGGGCAGTGAAAGTGGACTGTGTCTCCCAGACGTGCAGATTGCCCTCACTCTAATGGTATATAGAGTGTTTGGTTTCAAGTCACTGATTGTCGTCAATCGGCCATCACCGACCATTTGTTCGGTCCATGCTTCCACTGGCTCATTCGAATTCGTGGTGAAGGTGAAATAAACACGGTAGCCCTTCAAAAATAATAAAATTAAAATCATGTAAAATGTATTTTAAATTAAATTACCACCACGTCTTTTTTATTTTCCGGCAGGCCCCATCTTACGACGACCGTTGTGCGACTGAGTGGACGCGCAGTCACATTTTGCGGACCCCTGAAACAAACCGTCGGGCTTACGAGCGAAGCACAAGTTTAAGGAGAAAAATATTTCGTCTCACTTAAAGGGCGTCAGCGACACTGGTAACTCATCTACCATCAGAGATGCCATCCTAGATTGAGCCCTGCCAAACATATTCTCGGCCACACACCTGTAGGAATCGCTGTCGTCCACCACAGTTTCCTTTATTTCAAGGAACCCTAACAAAAAAAAGAAACGATTTTATTTGATTAGCAGAGCCATGCAGGGAAGCCATCCCACGGTGTGAAAAATTGCAACTGAACCTTCGTCAAGTGTGACGTAGCGCTGGTCGATCATGTCCACTGGGTTGTTGTGCTTGAGCCATGTGATGGTGGGTGAAGGGTTACCGGTTGCCCGGCATGTTAAAACCGCCCTATCACCTTCAGTTAATCGTTTTTTCTGGGGATGCTCGACAATTCGAGGAAACCCAGCAGGCAACTCATTTTCTATCAAAATAAATAAATAAATGGATAAATAATTTTGTTTCTTGTAATTGATTTATGATTTACCATCGAGTGTGGTGAGCACGGCTACGGCGCGGGCGGATTCTCCAAAGCCGTTCGTGGCGAGGCACTCGATGTTTATCTTTTTATCCGACTCTTCGTGGAGCAAAATGGTCTTGGTCGAGACATGCGGTAGTATTACATCCGCTTTGCCGCCGCACTTGTCATTCAGGCACCAAAAGAATCGTGGCACCGGGTTCCCGGTGGCCAAGCAGGTGAAACTTGCCGTACCACCGATGGCCACGCTGCGGTTACCCGGCAGAATCAGGACCTCTGGCGCCTTTAAAACAGCACCTTTAGCATTGTCGGGGAAATGAAACAGTTCTGTATGTAGTTTGTACTCAACTCACCTCGCACGTACAGATTTGCCGGGTCTGAGTGAACCGTGCCGAAACTATTCTCGGCCACGCATTCGTACTTGCCCTCGTCGCTCTTCGCAATTCCGTTTATTAGAAGAGCAAACTCCGTCATATTCCCGTGTTTCCGTCTGTTCTCAGTGGCGAAGTGACGCGGACTAGTCGTGTCGACTGGCACCATGTCCTTGAACCAGGTGACGGCGGGTGGGGGGTTTGCGGTGACCCGACACACGAGCCCGCCGTTTTCACCGTTCCCCACCACTTTTGTCCGAGGTTGCTGCGCAATTCGAGGAAACCCAGAAGGCAAGTTTCCATCTGAAAAGAAAAGACAAAAAAAAAAAACTCGACAGGTATGATTAAGATTGCATTTACCATCGTGTGCAGTGAGGAAAAAAATACCGATGGCGTGTCCGAACTTGTTCGTGGCCCTGCAAGTGTACTTTGCCTCATCGCGTGTTTTTCGCACGGGTTCAATGCGCAGGACCGAGCCGTTGTCCGGCGTTTGGATGACCGTGTGGCGGGGACTGTTGAGACGCTTGCCGTTCTTCCACCATTCGATTTGCGGCTCCGGATCGCCGGTGGCCGAGCAGTAGAAGCTCGCGACGCCATCGTTGACCACCATCTGGTTCCTCGGCCGACTCACGAGCTTGGGAAACTTGACGTTTTGTGCATGTGCGCTGAGTGGATCCACCGATAAAAAGGTCACGAACGAAGCAACAGCCAAGACTTCTCGCATCATAGGATTAAAGAGAAATGTGAAGAATTTAAGAAAACGGATCCATTGAACTAATGCCATAGAGGTTAGAGAGATTCACGGAATCGTTTCGTTTTAAATAAAAAGATGAGTAAAAAAAATTGATAAAACGCCAATTAAAAAGACGAAATCTTATCTCTTCTAAGTATTATTGACATGAAGAAATACCACTGACCTTTTGGTCGAATAAAAATGTGTAACTTTTCAATACTTGGCGACAGTTTGGAACCGTAAAGGTGTTAAATGTTGCCACATCTCAAAACGAACATAGAACAATGGGAATGACTACTGTAAAATGAACGGAGAGCGTTTGTTCTACTTTCATTATCGTCTCCGATTAATAGCCGCTTTTGAAGAATAAATTTCTTATTTTTTTTTAAAATTAATTTTTACTAATATCAAATTTAGATGAGTGCTTCTCTAATGAATATGTTTGTTGCTGTCACCACTACGTGTATTCAGTTTCATGCTATGTCATGAATGGCCACCTAGTTTGTAGAATGTGAAGCTTTTAATCCTTTAAATAAATTTTGACAGAGTTACAGTTTTAACAGAATAACCACGTGGTATGTGTGCCTTTTTTCCCTTTTCCACAACTTTATGATGATATTTCAACAGGTTATGGGCACAGCATAGCTCTAACTGCGGGATCGCATACGATGTTTACCAGGACAAATTGGCGCGGAATTTGAACTATTTTTGGGAATGTTTTCGGGGACCACGTGGATGGAAAATTGCAATGCCTTGGCCAGACGGGATCCAGCAACGATACACAGTAACGAAAAACGATACAAATGTCAACCCGAAATACATTGTGTGTATTTTTCTCGATAGAACACATCTCAAACGGCGCAGTCAACAGGATTTCGGATTGTCTTGCTGTTGCTTGTGTGTGGAATTCCAGTTACACATAATACCACTACAGGGCCGGTCGGGCAAATCAAGGTAGATCGACATCGTCACAAGCTTCCTGGCTGTTCGCCACTCGCCGCCCACCTTCCACCTCTTTGGAATCGGCTGCTCCCCACCCACCTTGGCGGTTTGGCCATTCGTGTTGAATAGTTTGGATAGAGAGCGAGATGAAGTGACCAAATTGAAGTTGACCAAATTGAAAAAATTGACAAAATTCACGCAACGCCGGACAAGTTCAAGAAACTGGTGGACGATGTGGACGTGGTGCGGAGGTCCGTTCCTAATAAGAGCCGGGAGGAAATTCTCGCGTATTTAGAGGCGTTTCACGAGAATCCGCAGCGCGTGCGCATCGTGATCGGTGAGTTGCTCGAAATGAACGGGATGGCGCAGTTTCCATTGACATCGTGTGATGAGCAAAGAGCGAACGTGTCGACTTCGGGCGACTGTCAAACACTTGTTTGAGTTTTGAAAAGGAGATTGCAGTCGGTTTCTAGGCTGATATTCGAAAATAATGGCTGAATGGCTGAATGAGATGAAATTGGAATTGCGTGCGCAACGATGCGCCGCCCGTTGAATGTTTCTAAAAGTTTTAAACAAAATGCGAGGAGTCGCGTGCTCATCTATTTCTTTATTATAGTTTTTATTTTTGAATTTATTCTTGTGCGTGTGCAATAAATATGCAATGATTTCACGGATTTGAATACGATGACTTCTAGTTTGATTCTTTTGACTCGGTGCGGCGCTGCTTGGAGCAATCAAAAATGGCGTTGTTTTGGTCGAGGGCGAAGACGTTGGTGTTAAAAGAAGCACTGGTCTAGATCCACCACTGTCAGCATAAATCGTGAAGCCCCATGGCAACAGTGCCGGATTAAGCCAGCGCAGGGCCTGTAGCAAATGTTACCAAGAAACCCTAGGTTTTGTATGATAATAAAATAAAACACAACTTTTACAAACAAACTTTTCTCCATTTAATGTGAGCAAATTTAGAGATAACACTACCCGACGTTGACGTATAGACCTTTAGACATTGGCCCGATCATGACATTTTGGTGTTTGGGGCATCCAACGACTGATGGGAAGACAACGGTTGGGGCGTCGATGTTGGTGAATCCGGCTTTCATTAGACCCGAGCCGTTGTCTAAGATTGATGGCGGATTCCAATTTCTACACCTGCTACGTGGCTAATCCGGCCCTGAGTCCACGTCTAAAGAAAGGGTTCTGAAATCTGCAGCATTTGGTCGCGTGGGCTTGCTGCTGTGTGGAGCGCCCATGTAAGAGGTTAGGTTAGGTTAGGTTAGGGTCCGTTCCAATCGCCAGTCGAATTTTGAAAAGATTTTGTCGAAAAGTTTCAAGTCTGAATAATGTTGCTTTTGTGTTATTTTATTCGAAAACATCGTAATAGTCGTCATCCGAATCAAAATCAACGTCGCCCAGACGAGGCGTCTGATACGACGCGTATTGCAAATTGTCATCCGAATCCGAAATTCCGCTCCGGTAATCGCTTCGACACTGAATACCTTCGTTCTCCGCTTATTCTTTTAGAAAGACAGAAAGTAAATTCAATCAACAAACAAAAATCCACACAAATATCAAATTTCAATATCACTCATTATTTTTTATAACACGAAAATACATATCGTTTTTATGTAAACGACAACGACGACCAATCAATTTCAAACAATAATAATGAATAATAAAGATTTATTTGCTATTTTTTTGGTCAATTTTCCCGATGACGAAAAGAAAAGTAAAAATACGACGATGACGAACAGTTGCCTCTCTCATTCCGATTGGTACCTGCCAAACGGAAAAGAATTGTGCATTGCCGCGTTAGCATGGGCGGTGGGCGCCAGTTGTGGCCGCTGCTGCTGTTGGGTTCCGCGCACTGCCGCGTTAGCATGGGCAATGGGCACCAAGTATGGCTGCTGCTGCTGTTGGGTTCCGCGCACTGCCGCGTTAGCATGGGCAATGGGCACCAAGTATGGCCGCTGCTGCTGTTGAGTTCCGTGCACTGCCGCGTTAGCATGGGCAATGGGCACCAAGTATGGCCGCTGCTGCTGTTGAGTTCCGTCCACTGCCGCGTTAGCATGGGCAATGGGCACCAAGTATGGCCGCTGCTGCTGTTGGGTTCCGTGCACTGCCGCGTTAGCATGGGCAGTGGGCACCAAGTATGGCCGCTGCTGCTGTTGGGTTCCGTGCACTGCCGCGTTCGCATGGGCGGTGGGCACCAGTTGTGGCCGCTGCTGCTGTTGGGTTCCGTGCAATGCTGCGTTCGCATGGGCGGTGGGCACCAGTTGTGGCCGCTGCTGCTGTTGGGTTCCGTGCACTGCCGCAAACGGCGCTCTGGTCGGGTCGTAGCAGGGCCGCGAAGAGTGGTTGGGCTGTTTGCAAAGTCTACACGGAAAACAAAAACTATTATCTAGGACTAAAACTATTTTCTCTGTTGTATGACCTGCACGTGACTTTGAGGCAGTCTGGGTTGAGGCAGCTGAAGATCGTTACGTCGGCGTCTGGCATGATGGTGCAGAACGAGCAGTGTGGACACGACTCGAGGTTCGGGATGTCGGCGCAGAGGATTTGCTCCTTCTGCATCTTCCGCACGAGGTCAGAGAACACGCTCGGTGGTAACACGTTCTGCAGCGAGATGATCGGGAACTCGTGTTCGCAGTACGGGTCCAGGCACGGGAATTTGTACTTGTCCTGGCCACTGCGCACTTGCACCAGGCGCCGGACGCACCCCTTGCAGAACAAGTGACCATCCGTGCACTGCACCATGTCCTGAATGAGCAGCTCTTCCTCAAAACAGCAAACGCATTCCTTCAGTTCGCCTTTTTCCTTCGCTATTTCGATTGTTCTCTGTCGCTCCGTTGCCTTGTCTTTTTGATACTCTGATCGATTATGTAACAATAATCAATTTTATGACACGACAGAAGAAATCAACGAGTGAATAAAAAAGATAACGTACGTTTGATTCTGTCTTCCATCTCGATGAATAATTTCTCTTTGTAGAAGAATTCATCGACTGTCTGTGGCATTTGTTTGAGGGGGCTATTTGTCTTCTTTGTCTTCACGTTCTCTTTCCTTTTCTTAACCAATGGTTCTTCAAGAGAATTTATTTTAAAAAAGTTATATTATTTTGTAATTTTCTTTTCGTCTCAGTGGTTCACCATCGGTGCAAGAAACGTTCCATTGCGCGTTCAATTCCTTCATTATCGGCGTCAGGTGGAAATGGTGTTTTTCCATTACGCTCATCAAATCCGCCTTGTACGCGCGTCGGAACTGGTTCTGCACATAACACTGGACGTGCAGTCTGTACAACGGAGTCACGACTCTGTTCTGGTTTTTGAAGTAGGTTTCCGGGTCGGGATACATCCGGAGAAAATCCTCGACACTGGAATTACTGCAATAAAAATCAATAAAAATCATCAAAAATGAGAAATCATTGAAAAATCAATAAAACCAATGAGAAATCATTGAAAAATCAATAAAACCAATGAGAAATCATTGAAAGATCAATAAAATCAATGAGAAATCATTGAAAAATCAATAAAACCAATGAGAAATTCATTGACAAAACAATAAAATCAATGAGAAATCATTGAAAAATCAATAAAATCAATAAAATCAATGAAAAATCATTGAAAAATTAATAAAATCAATGAGAAATCATTGAAAAATCAAAAATTAATGAGAAATAATTGAAAAATCAAAAATTAATGAGAAATCATTGAACAATCAATAAAATCAATGAGAATTTAATAAAACCAATAAAAATTTAATAAAAATCAATGAAAAACTAATAAAATCAATAAAAAACCAATAAAATCAATGAAAAACCAATAAAATCAATGAAAAATCAATAAAATCAATGGAAAATCTTTTTAAAAAACCTAACCTTTTCGTGAATTTCCGTTTAGTCGCCGCGTTTTGAGCCTCAACTAACTTTGGATAAGCCCGGCTCTCCAACCACCCATTAACGGTCGCGTTTATATAATTCACATCATCCGTGTACTTCTCGACAAAACTCCGCAAATACTCGGGATCAGCGTCCGGAAAAAGGTCCCAAATCAACTTCACCGTCTCCATCGTCGTCGATCGCTCGTCCCTGTTTACTCCCGAAGTCGACACGTTCGCTGTTTGCTCATCATTCTCTGTCGCTGTCAATGGAAACTGCGCCATCCCGTTCATTTCCAGCAACTCACCGATCACGATGCGCACGCGCTGCGGATTCTCGTGAAACGCCTCTAAATACGCGAGAATTTCCTCCCGGCTCTTATTAGGAACGAACCTCCGCACCACGTCCACATCGTCCACCAGTTTCTTGAATTTGTCCGGCACGTTGCCCTCGCCGATGTTCAACGGCGCTGCATCAGTTTTGTCAATTTGGTCAATTTGGTCAACTTTGTTCGTCGTTTCGGGGCCGTTTGCCCGCGGATGTAAACCGTCGTTGTCCATCAGCTGTTTCTCGATGGTTCTTCTGCTTTCATTTGGACTTTTAGAAATACATCAATATTTGTCTTGATCGATTTGCAGCTGTAAAATGAAGCGGGATGATGGCAAAATAAGGCAGCCACTGTCAAACACTTGTTTGGATTTTGAAGAGGAGATTGCAGTCAGTTTCTAGGCCGATATTCGAAAGTAAACGGCTTAGAACACGCATTTTCAATGTGTCGTGCATGTTCTATGCCTGAATGAGATGAAATTGAAATTGCGTGCGCAAAGATGCGCCGCCCGTTGAATGTTTTTAAAACTTAAACAAAATACGAAGAGTCGCGTGCTCATCTATTTCTTTATTATACTGTAGTTTTTATTTTTGAATTTATTCTTGTGCGTGTGCAATAAAAATGAAATAATTTCACGGATTTGAATAATTGATTTAAAAAAAAGATACGATGACTTGTAGTTTGATTCTTTTAACTCGGTGCGGCGCTGCTTGGAGCGATCCAAAATGGCGTTGTGTTGTGCGAATGCGAAGACATCGGTGTTCAAAGAAGCACTGGTCTTGATCCACCACTGTCTGCATAAACCGTGAGGCCCCTGTGCAATCACACCTTGTGCCCCATAGCAATATACTCGTGTCGCTGTGTAAACTCAGATTGTCTATTGCATCTTTATTATTATTCTTGCACCACTGTATCTGTGTAACGAAGAATCCTCACACTTGATAACCAACTCCGATTACATTACTGCTCTCTGCGATGCCACCCGGAATCGTGAACATCCTGCTCACTTCATCTCCAAGTACTTCTGCCCTGACCTTGATACTCTGACTGTGGAATGTCCTCCCGACCGACATTAGGGCCACCATTTTCTCCTGTTCGATGTCCACCTCTATAAACGAATTCTCGCTTTCATTCTTGGCGACCAGGAATTCTTTGATTATAGCTAATTTTACCTTTTCCGACTTGTCTACTCCCTTGGGGTGAATCACAATTTAATAAATAAATAAATGAATTAATTAATTAAAGCATTGACATAAGCATCCTTTCTTTTTATTGATTAGATTTGATTGAAGTTTTAGGATGTGCACATCACGCAATTCGTGCAGTCGGACGGCGACATAATACCACAAGCAGCGATTCAGCGACTCAGCTGTGCGATTCGAGTTGCACTAACAAACAACGCATCCAATTAGTGGACAACAACAATTTGCATATCATTCCATGTGTGAATGAACTTTTTCTTTGTATTTGTAATAAAAAGGTCTTATTTTTACGCGCATTTCAAAACGTGTGGGTGTGTAATAACTGGTTATACTGATGAAATAAATTACCAACGTAAATTAAATCGATCATTACAGAATACGCCCCAAGTGGCAGGCCGTGATATAAAAATCAAAATTTAAAAATAAAATTACATTATCGTTAAAACTTTTATTTATTTGAAACACTCCACGGACGTTATTTAGCATTTTGGTTCGCCCCCTCGGAAAGCGATAGTGAGCTTTGCCCTATACTCGCAGTTGATGCGTCATCGCAATTCATTCGTCATTCGCAGATACCGTAGCGCAGATAGATAAAGAGTGGACCACGAAAAACACACAAAATTAATGGCTCCCGCCACGAAAATCCTGCACGACGAAACGCGAGTGTCGTTCGTCGACGCCGACGCCGACGCCGATTCCGATTCGTTCCACGAAGTTCGAGAGCGTTTCGACGGAATGTCGAAATCGGAGTTGATGGAACACGCAAACGACGTATTTTGGGTTCGCACGCGCTGGTCTCTACTCTCGGCGTTCTGGCTCTGTTGGTTAGTAATGCTGAGCAGCGCCGTCGCCATCATCGTCCACGCGCCGCGTTGTCGTCCGCCTCCCGTGCTCGATTGGTGGCAAACGAACGCCGTTTATCAAATATTCCCGCTCTCCTTCCAGGATTCAAACGGCGACGGCTTCGGCGACCTCAAAGGTCCGGAAAACATCGAAATCTCTTATCCAATTTACTAATTACGGCGTAATTTCGCAGGAATCGAATCGCGCGTTAATTATTTAGCGGATTTGGGAGTGCGGGCGGTTTTGTTGAATCCGATTTACAAGTCGCCGATGAGGCGATCCGGCTACGACGTCGAGGACCACACGGCGATCGAGCCCGTGTTCGGAAGCGTTTGGCATTTTGTGGATTTAGTTGAAGAATTAAACTCGAAAGGCATCGAAGTGATCCTGGATTTCGTGCCCAACCACACGAGCAACGCGTCGGTTTGGTTCGAACGGAGTCGACGGCGCGTCGAGCCG
>JAQIXU010000826.1:0-24382 GCA_034701245.1 Strigamia transsilvanica | reverse complement strand
ATTTTAGACAAAGAAATGAAATTTTAGACAAAGAAATGAAATTTTAGACAAAGAAATGAAATTTTAGACAAAGAAATGAAATTTTAGACAAAGAAATAAAATTTTAGACTGTGGTGGAGACTTCCATTTATTAGTCATAGGATATTACAAGAAATAATTTTAAAACATGGTTTCCTTACTCAATAAAACTCTCGTCACTGTCTGACCGATGTTCAAATTGCGACTCGTTTTGCAATACATGCTTGGAAATACGTTCTGTGGTACTTAGACGTTTCCAAGTAGTAATCCAGTGAAGTTCAAGGGAGTGTTTTTGTTTATTTGCCTGTTTCACGTACTGTTTTAGATTTACCAATCATTTGATCGGAATGTTATCGGTTAACTTAAATCAGTCCCGTGTTCCAACCACCAGAGTTGTTGTTGAGGTGCTCTACTGTCTTGAGTGCCCCTCCATACGGATTAGAGATTGGAATGTGATTTTCCTTTATTTGGTCCACAACTTTGACTGGATTTTTTACAACCTGCTTTTGGTTTTTACAACCTACTTTTGGTTTTTACAGCCTGACTTTTAATTCTTACAACCTGCTTTTGGCTTTTACAACCAAATTCAAAATATGCTTCTACAAAAGCAAAAGGGAGCTATTGAAACAAATGGGCAATAATTCATAAATTGGGTGAAAACGGAGGATTCTCAATTGGCACTTACTGCTAAAATTCAAAAACCAACCCATAAACAGACACCAAAACGAAACAAAAGTTTCTTTTGTTTTATTTGCTGCAAAAAAAGAACAACAGTTTACTTTTGGCAAACCCCAAATCCAGCTTTCCTTTCCCCCAAAAACATCTCACTCAACGATGACACTTCTTCTTCAACGGAGTAGTGCTGCATTCACTGCTTTCAGTTTGACTTTGACTTTCACATTCATATTCACATTCGTAGTCGCATTCGGTAACCGTTTCCTCCTCGGTACACTCTTCAGTACCGGTATCAACTTCGTAATCCTCCCTAACACATTCCCTGTCACGCCTCCTGGTGCACCCCCCGATGCACCCCTCGGCGCCCTTTCTGGCGCACTTATTCTTGAAGCACCCGGTGCACTCCTCGTTAATTTCTTGACGCATTGCGACCACCACGACTCGACCTTCGCTCTTTTCGTGCGACATCAAACTGTATCCGGCAGGAATTTCGTGTTCTTGTGTGAAGTGCACCCAAGCCGACCTTGAATCTTCTCTGAACTTTCCTTTGATTTTCACACTGTCGTCTATAACGGTGACGTTGACGCTTCCCGTTTCGCCGTTTAAATCGGCGGTGAGAATCCACTTGTTACCGGTTTGCTCTACTTTGCCTAGTAATATTTCCGGTGGACAAATAGGTTTCTTTCTTGGCGCCATTTGGATTTTTATCCATGCAGAAGAAGAATGTAAGCCTGAAAGTTGATTGTTTAACTGATGGTAGGTTGATTGAATGTTGGGTTGGTTGGTAGTTTGGACTTACTTGGGATTTAGTTGGTGGTTTGTTTACGTTTGGTGTTGAGAGTTGTGAGGTTTTTATTCTTAAATAGTGCGAAGGTTTGGTAGGTTTGCTGTGATATGAAATGGTTTTTTTGGTTACTATGGCTGCACAGTGTTGGGGTTTTGAACAATGGGTAATAATGAGTGGTGATGGACAAGAAGATGTAAATCAGAGTAGTTTTGAAGATTTGGCAAATTTAGCAGTTTTGAATTAAAAAATATGCTCAAATTGTAAAAAAAAAAAAATACAATTTCAACCAAAAAATTCAATTTTAGACAAAAAGAAATGCAATTTTGGACACAAAATCTATTTTTACATGGAAAAAATCCATTTTTACATGGAAAAAATCCATTTTTACATGAAAAAAATCCATTTTTACATGAAAAAAAATCCATTTTTACATGAAAAAAATCCATTTTTACATGAAATAAATCCATTTGAATTCGAAGATTGTGACGGAGAATATGCCAGGGGGCAAACGAATGACCAATATGGCACCGTATCTGAAACTCTAAGTGGAAGTGAAAGTGACACCACCCCTAAAGCTGGGGCTAATCGTTTAAAATCAAACATCCAAGCAGTTTATTCAACTAAAAAGAAATAAATAAAATAAATAAAATTTTTATAGATAATTAAAAGTAACTTCGAAATGTTCATTTTATTTTAGTCTGCTAAAACAGCTGAAGATACAATTATTTATTTATTTATTTGTTGTACAAAAATGGGGAGAAAATTACATTACCCACGATGTAGCTACGTTTCCTTAACGTTATTTGGAACGTCATCAATACGTTGCCCCTTTGCCACCTATATAGCTCTGTGTTTATTCCTAATAAAATTATTCTGTTGTGTTTCAACATTGTACATAGCGAGTGAGAATGGAAGCCGAACCAAAAATGAATTTTCCATCCGATATTGCGAACTGCGAAAAATTGCGCGAGGTTCTCCAACAAAACGGCGTTTTTGAAAGCGAAGAAGAAGCGAGTCACAGAGAGAAAATTGTGGAAAAATTGAATCAATTGTTAAAAGATTGGATTAAATCCGTGGGGATGTCGAAAAACGTTACGTGCGGCCAAACTGGAGACTTCGGCGGCAAAGTTTACACGTTTGGGTCGTATCTTTTAGGGGTGCATTCCAAAGGTGCCGACATTGACGCTTTGTGCGTCGCTCCGACGCATGTGGACAGAGCCGACTTTTTCGAGTCATTTTACAAATTGCTTGCGAAACAACCCCAAATCTCGCAACTCAGGGCCATCGAAGCGGCCTTTGTGCCGGTCATTAAAATGAATTTCCATGGCATCGACGTGGACTTGTTGTTCGCAAAATTGAACCTGGAACGCATCCCGGAAGATCTAGACTTGCGGTCGACGGAAATCTTGAAAAACCTCGACCAGAAATGCGTGCGAAGTTTGAACGGGTACAGAGTGACCGATGAAATTCTCCGTCTAGTTCCCGACAAGGAGAATTTCCAATTGGCGCTGCGTGCGATCAAATTGTGGGCTAAACGACGCGGGGTGTATTCGAACATCCTCGGATACTTTGGCGGTGTTACCTGGGCAATGCTCGTGGCAAGGACGTGTCAACTGTATCCGAAAGCTGCGGCCACCACTATCGTACACAAGTTTTTTTTCGTATTTTCGAAATGGCAGTGGTCCAGTCCAGTTTTGTTAAAAGTACCGGACGAAAACATTCTGAAATACCAAGTTTGGGACCCCAGAGTGAATCGGGCTGATCGGTCGCACTTGATGCCAATCATCACTCCCGCTTACCCGCAACAAAATTCGACTTTCAACGTTTCGAAATCGACGAAACGAATTATCGTGGACGAATTGAACGCGGGATTGGCAATCAGCGACGAGATTTTGCACGGTAAGGCTGATTGGTGCAAGTTATTTGCCTCGACCAATTTCTTCGTCAGCTTTCGCCATTTTGTCGTGTTGACGGCGAGCGCTGAATCGAAGGAGTCGCATGTCAATTTTTGCGGATTGGTCGAGTCAAAGATTCGTCATTTAGTAGGGGTTTTGGAAAAAATTCCACACGTTCAGGTCGCCCGTGTCAACCCAAAAGCGTACCCAGATTTGGGATTAAATTGCTATTGGTTTGTCGGGCTCCTGTTCGACAAAGTCGAGAATTTATCCATTGACCTGACGTACGACTTGCACTACTTCACAGAATGCGTCATGAAGCAAGAAGCTGCGCAAGACTGCCAACTGATTGTTCGGCATGTAAGGCAGAGGCAACTTGCGAAGTGTTTTCCGCGAATTTTAAAAAACATCGCCACCAAACCGGAAAACACGCCCCGCGTGACGAAACCGTGCAAAAGACCCAGCGAGGTATCGTGCCCGATCAAACGACCCATTAACCAAAATGGTAAACACTTTTCCAATTGTGAGGAGCCTGATCCGGAACCAGTTTCTTACTGGGTCTTGAGGGATCCAATCAAACTGAACCTGCTCAAGCGCCAGAATTGATCATTTTATCTCCTGGTTCTGGACCAGCGCTCGTCATCATCTGGGGTTCATCTTTTTATTGCTGAAAACACACAAAGACAAACAAAAAATGCACAAAAATTTAAATTTGAATCATAATCAAAATCAGAATTTTTATTCCCCAACAACATTTTACACCCAAAACCGGAAACAAAAGAAACACACTTTCTTCCTGCACACCACCGAAGCTCTGCGGGACAGTTCATCCAAAAATTCGACCACACACTCGACTATGAAATCATTTCTCGCAATATTTTTCAACTTTACATTTAATAGCAGCGCCAGGCTCGGGTTCACTATCACTTCCCGTTTCACTCGCCACCTCGTCGCACGGGTTACTCCGGTCCGCGACGACAATGATTCGATAGCGCTCGGTCTCTCGTGTCGACCACGAGTAACCCTCAGGAATCACACGTTCCTGTTTCACATAAGTCCACTCCGCATTTGCCTGTTCCCTATACCGTCCACCAATCTGCACTCTGTTGTTCACAATGCTCACATTGATTTCTGGATCAAATTTGTCCATTAAATTGATGGTCAACGTCCACTTTTTTCCTGGGCCCCATTTGGTACAGCTAGCCATGTCCGGCGCCGAAATGTGGACGCCGAAATGATTGAACCCCGTTTGGTACTTGGAAATTATTATTTGTAAAATTGTAAATTGATGACAATTTTTTCACTGAAACAGATTTTATTTATACTGTATCCAAATTAAATTTATAGATGGATACATAACTGTTACTTATTACTTGACATGTAAGTCTTTGGAATGATAGACTTCAGAAATCTTGAAGTTTGTTTGGCCCACTGTTGGTCCATCCTGTCATATGGAAGACTGTTTTTGTCAAAATCATAATGATTTTAAGGGAGCAATTTTTTTCATTAAAATTGTTTTATTAAACGGTTTGAAAATCATTGAAATCTAAATTCATTGCCATCAAAACTCATGGACAAATGCAAATAATTACTCGCCGTTTGGAAAGGATTCGGTTAATCGATTCATTCAGATCAAATATTTCAATTTTCTGTATCAATACAATTACTACTGCCCACAGACAATAAATCGGGTTCTTTTTCAAAGCACAAACACCATTTATGAGTGTCACAAAGTGTCTCCGATCGCTAGCGCCATCTAGCGAATAGCAAAACACAATACCGTATTGTATATACCACTAAATCACGCAAAACTATAGTCAACGTTATAAATGCTATGAATTTTCCGTGTAACATATTCAATTTATTCACGTTACATGTTACATATTCAATTTATTCACGTTTCATGTTACATGGTCAATTTATTCACGTTTCATGTTACATGGTCAATTTATTCACTTTTTGTCATTTTTGTCACTTTTTGCGGATTGGTTGAGTCAAAGATACGTCATTTAGTTATGGTTTTAGAAAAAATTCGACACGTTCAGGTTGCCCATGTTAACCCAAAAGCATATCCAGGTTTGGGATCAAATTGCTGTTGATTTATCGGGCTCCTGTTCGAGAAAGTGGAGAATTTAACCATCGACCTTACGTATGAAATGAATTGCCATTGTACACGGATTTGTTAAACGTGGAGGTGCGGATGTGGTGAGAAATTATTCGGACGAACTTTCATCTCGGTCCTTTTAAGAGAGTACTGATATCCGAGCCACAATTGCCAGTTGATTCCGTCAGCGGTAGATGAGTGGTTCCCTTTCAGGTATAACCCATTAAGATTTGAATTGTGACATTTGGTGTACCACCATCCGCCTTTACACCTCTGAGCACACTTGTGCTCATCATTTCGGTCAACAGTTGTGAATAATGCACCGGCAGACAGATAACTCATACTATTACCTGCCAGAATTGGAAATATATTATTTAAAAGTTATTTATTTGCTGAAATATACTCGCCAGCGTCTCCTTGGTAGTCAGAAATGGTTATTTTGTAATTATTTCTCTCGTTGGATGTTTGAAATATTTTATACTCTGCATATCTTGTGTTTCCCTCAAAGTCTTCCAACTCGATGCGGAGAGTGACGCGGTCCTGAGACGTCAGAATGTAGAGGTTGTCATTACCCAACCAAAACTCTTTGTTCAAATCACCAAATCCGGTTTTGTAATCGGACCAATTTCGGAAAAAGTTTTGCTGGATTTCGTAATCATCTCGTTTTTGAAACAACTAAAAAAATATTTTTTTTAGAAAAAATTTTGCCTCACGCTTGGCGGTTTTATGTTACTCCGTACCGTCCATCCGCCGCCATCAGTCTTCATGTCGCAGTACACATCGAAAGGGTACGGGCTGTACCATGCTCGTGGATGAATCGTGTAAATCCCAGACTGAGTGTTTCCTGCAAGAAAAAGAAGAGTGTGAAAGTTTCAAGTGGAATTTTACTACTTTGTTTACCTTGCACGAGAATCTCGGCGCAACTTGATGGCAATAAACTTGTTGACGAGCCGAGAGTAAAAATAGTGAAAAAACAGCAGACTGCAACAAAAAAATTCATGATTGCGAGTGCGCTATGCAAATCTGAATCCACTAATTTACGCATATCTTTTATCAGTAGTTTCCGGTTTTCCAAGTAACAATCGATTTTATCGTTGAAATTTAACGGTAACTAATTATTCAATATTTTGTTTGATTTTCAGAAAAATAAAAACGATTACAAAGTATAAAATAATTTATTAATTACATTTTTGTACAACAATTATTGTGGATCAACGGCGGCATCGAGTAAGAAATGAGTCGGTCGTATTTTCATCTCGGTCACTTTAAGTGAGTAATACTGACCGAGCCAACTGGCCCAGTTAACTCCGTTAGCGTGTGTCGTGTGGTTTCCTTTCAGGTACAATCCGTTGAGATTGGCCGAGTGGCATTTGGTGTACCACCAGCCTCCTTTGTACAACTTTGAACACCCGTTGACATCATTTTTATCAAACGTCGTGAAAAGTGCATTGTTTATAGTCATACTATTAACTGTAAAACAAAATCAAAAAATTAACTTAATCACATGGTACACTCCCACACACGGAAACACTGACCAGCGTCTCCGCTGTAACCGGAAATGGAGGCTTTGTAGTTGTTTTTCTCGTCGACTATTTGGAATTGCGAATACGCGGCCCATCTCTTGTTGCCTTCGAAATCCTCCAGGTCGATACGCATCGTCACGTGGTCCTGGTTGGTCAGAACGTAGATGTGCTCGTTGCCCAGCCAGAATTCCTTGTCCAACTTACCAAAACCCATTTTGTAGTCGTGCCAGTTTCGGTAGAAGTTTTCGTGCACTTCGTAGTCGTCCCTCCGTTGGAGTACCTGAAATATTTCAACGCGGTTTGAGTGCTCTGCGCACTGAATTGAACACAAGTTGGAAATGTTTGGGTTTTAGTTACCGTCCAACCGCCTCCTTCGGTGTCCATGTCGCAATAGACGTCGAAGGGAATCGGTTTGTACCACGAGCGCGGATAAATGGTGTAGATTCCGGATTGCGTTTTTCCTCGCAGAAGGAGCTCCGCGCAACTCGATGGCTGTCCGATATCGGAAGAACAAGTTGCAGTTGCAGCAGTAAAAATGACTAGGGTGAGGATAAAATTCATTTTTGCAATTTTGTGAATTTTTGTGTTTAGTTTAAATGAGTACTAATTGCATTTATATAGTAGTTTATTGGAATTTCCCATTTTTTATTCTTGGAATGTTTATTTCTATTGACACACAGCACAGTTTTAATGGCGATAAACTTTGATCCAAGTTCTTGGAAATTGTTTGTACAGGAAGTTCAAATTCCGTTTGAAAAGACGTCTAGTTATATCAATTAAAAAATTAAAGCTTGGATTTGTCATTTCATTTATCATGAAGAAATCGTGAATGTGTGCGAGATTAAAATTTCTTCATTTTCAACCAACCAACAAATTATGGCCATGGTGACCAGATTTTGGAAATAAAAAACCGACACATCCATTAGCGATACAAAATTGCCCATAAAATGAGCCATAATGCACCGAATGGCGTACCCAGAAACAATCTCTCCACGCACGACTTTCGAATGCCGTAACCAAAACTGCCAACGTATTTCGGTTGAAGTGTGAACCAGTACTCTTTAGTGTGAGCATTTTAACTCCATCTTGTTCTAAATAACCAAGAAGCCGTCAACTTTCTTAACAAAAACAAAACAATGTCTTCAGAAATATTTATATTTACTACATATATAAAGAGATAATAGTAAGTGTATTTTTTAGATTTTTTAACATTAAACTTTTTTTGAGGGGCCCCCCAAAAAATATTGCTTAGGGGCCCCGCAGTACCTAAAACCGGCCCTGGGGATAATGGTGCGCCCAGGTGGCGATACTACCCATTGGCGGATTCGTTCCATCACAAACAGGATGTGTATTCTTATCTGATTGCAAACATCCCGTGTTGAAACTTGAGTGTGATTATTTTGCCACAACTACTTGTATACTTGTTATATGAAATATGTAACACATTTACAGTAAGTTGCTTTACTTTTCTCACTACTCTGTTTGCACAATTTGCAAGAATAACTTTAATGTTTAATTTAAATTAAACATTAAATGTATTCTGACATGTGTGCAGGACATACCTGTACAAGAATTTCATTTCAGTACAAAGAAACTCAATTAATGTACAGTACACGTTGCAGTTCTGGATCTAAAGTTTATAGAAATAGAACAACATGGACCAAAAATTGCAAACGACTCTGTATAGTCTCATTCCGGAAGAATTAAAACCTCAGATTGACGAAGCCCTGAATAAGCTGAGGGAAGTTTACAACGACATAGAAGGACCAAGGCCTTTGGATTTGGATTTCAGTCAACCAGCTTTAAAACACGCGTATTTTTACCGATATTTTGTTTGCATCTCCAACACAATTCGAGAATGTTGGAGGATGTTAATCGAACAAGGAAAAGTGCACTTTGTCGAGTCTTTCCGAGAAAACAGCGAGATAAACGTTTGTTGCGTTGGCGGGGGTCCGGGAACCGATTTAGTTGGGCTTTGCCAATTCCTGAAGGAGTGTAATATCCAAATTAAACTAAATGCCACTATTCTGGATTACCATGACTGGTCGGCGGAAGCGAGGTATCTATTAGCCGCTTCTGAAGCTGGTGTAACCTATGTGTATGGCATTGCCAATTTCCAGTATGTCCCATATGATTTATTCGAGGTATAAAACAAAATATATTTATTTTTTTGGTTTCTGACTTTATGCTTACATAAACTTTTTTAAATTTATCTCCAGAAACCAATCACAGTTGAAGTCATTGACAAAATCCAAAGTGCTGACTTAGTCACAGTAGTAATGTTTTTAAGCGCTGTTGTTGGCGGTTATGAAGGTGTTCAACAATTTAAGGTATACCGTGTAGCACTCCTAATTATTGCATTAATAAATGGTCGAGTGTTAGCTAAGGTTAGGGGTGGGTTCATTACCAACTCGCGACTTAAGTCTCAATTTATAAGTCCTCTGCCTTCAACAAAGTCACACGACCCACTCACAATCTCAATTAAAAACCACATTAGCAAAACGAAACACAAACTTCTACCCCTGGCGGCCACTCGGGTCACCACAATGGGTACCATGTAATGAATTCTAAAGTTTCATTGTCTAAAGCTATAAATTTCTTACAGGATTTACTATCCTTGATGAAACCGAATGCGCGTCTATTTTTTGTGGACAACAGTGGAGGTCCATCTAAAAAAAGGATGTATTCAGCTGCTCAACGCGCTGGTTTGAGGCTTGTTTCTGAAGTAAATATTCACATTGGAGATTGGTACTGTGGCGTTGGTTTTTATTGACTTATTCTAGGTTGTTGTATGGAATGCTGTTTTTAATTAACATTGTGGTTGCTTGATTTCATTAATGCCACAGTACTTACCGTAGCATATTTTATTTTAGTTTTTAAATTTTTTTTAAATTTAACTTTTAGATAATTCATGAAAGGATATACGTTTCTGAATACAAATCTAACACGATGGCAAGTGAATGTTTTAGAACATTCCCGAAGAAATCGAACACTGTGAGTGCTTCTCTGTGGATCAAAGTACCGTTACCACACGTCCTAGAGGCGGATCCAGGAAACGTAAATGTTTTTGGTCAAAAATTGGATGATTTATGTCACAAATTGGATGATTTATCTCACAAATTGGATGATTTATCTCACAAATTGGATGTTTTAGTTAGGGCTTCTAATCCCGGACATTAATTCTGATTCTGGGATTTCGGGATTACATATCATAACTCCCGGGATCCCGGGAAAAAATCGATAATGATTGTATTGACGTTTTTACGCGATTTTTACCCATTTACAACAGGTTTTTGCCCATGTTTACCTGTTTTTACGTGGGTTTCACCCTCTTATCAGTTTTTAACCAGTTTTCGACTTATTTCTTTGGTTTTCACATTTCATTTCAATCTTTCATATTAAATTTGATTTTTTCTCAATGATTCTGGCCATTTCTACACTTTTTAAACCGTTTTTGAAGTTTTCAAATCAATTTTTTTTCGATTTATATAGTGTCATAAACGGTTTCGTATATCTATACAAAATGTGAAAATCTGAGAAATCGGTTGAAAACGAGTTACAAACTGATACTAACCGGCAAACCGCATGAAACGGGTAACAACAACGGAAAATGGGTTTGAAATGGGTCCATTTTGATTTAATGTAAGTCAAGCACTATTTTGAATGGCTTTCCGAGTTCGGATTATGGAATTCTGTTTGCTACATTATCATAAGTCAAATTATTATAAGTCAAATTTGACTTATTACTTATAACAGTGAACGCACCTATTATTGTCAATGGTGGCAAAGGCCTAAAAGTACCAACAGTTTTTTTTTAAAGATACAACTGGTGTTAAAACATTCAAACATTTAAATTTCGCTATATTTTAGGGTGTTTTCATCGACATATTGTATACTGTAAATCCCGGGATTTCTGTACAGCAATCCCGGGATTTCGGGATTGCAAAAAAGGTCGGGAACCCCGGATTTTGGGATCCCGGGAAGCCCTATTTAGGTCAATGAATTATTATTTTGCCTAAAAATGAATTTTTTTTGGTCTCAGGAAAAGTATTTGGGCCTAAATATGAATATTTGGTCCAACAATAAACCTGTACGTAGTTTCCTTGAGAATAAATAATCGTAAAAATCTTTACTCTTTTTCTACTTCAAATACCACTTTAAACACCTTTAACTTATGACTGAGCCAACATTTAACACTGGTTGTCATATGTGGCCATCCGCTTCAATCAAAGGGTCGGACTAGATCAGGAAGTTCATAGAATAAAATCAAGAGAAGTGAGGAAAGCTGTTTTGACCTGCACCTGCATTCAGGTAAGCCTTACATTACCTTGTGACGGTTACAAAACCGTAAAAGGTGACATATTGGACACCAGATTGGAATAGGTGTTTTCTTTTACTGGGGATGTTGTCTTATTGGGCAATAGTTTCCACATTGGCAAATCGAAATAATAAACTAAAACTTAAATTTAGTTAATTCTTCAAAACTATTTTTTCATTGATTAAAGATTTTTCCAGAGGGAACAGTGAATAATGCACTACTGATAAAACTGTAAGTGCAAGACCTTGTATTGGGGATTTCTGTGGCTCCAGGTGAAAAAATTGATAAGTTATTGCAGAAACATGTAACAGCTACCTCCCGTTTGATAATATAGCTGGTATCTAAGCAACGACTGATAAAAAAAATGTTGTTTAATCTTTGTATATTTGTGTAATGATAATGATAACAGAAAAAAATTTGATGTTACCATAAACAGCTGGTATCCATTTTACAAGACCAATTAAGCATGCAGAATAGTCTCGGATAACCCAAAAATCGGTCAAAAATGGAAATTAAACAGCAACTTCAACCTGTCATAAGTATTTCACTTTTTCTTCTGACTCTAAGCAACTTAATACCAACCACAGATGGACTACGCTGTTACAAATGTCCTCCGAATCAAGCAGAACGCGATTGCGAAAAGAATATTAAGTTAATGAAACCTGAACTGACAGTTGTAAATTGCCAACCTCATCAAAAATATTGCACAATTCAACGACAGGAGCGTAACAGCATCAGAGGTAATACCGTACACTCAGTTTCTGTTGTCCCGGTAAACCGAAACTTAGCACAATAGATAAGACAAAACGTTGTTTTTTTAAGGTCGAGTCGAATCAATTTCTCGCAACTGCGGCATGCGTCCACATTTGATCAACACAGTAGTCGTCGATGATGAATTCACAACATATTTCGTGTCATGCCAGGAGGATTTGTGCAACGACGGCGACGGAACCACGCGCAAACTAAACAAAGAAAAGAACAATGCGCACAAACCGCCGCTGCCAGCTTACGAGGAATTAGTCAACCTCGGAAGAAACGAACAAAACAGATGCGGCGCTTGCGCTTCTATCATGGCGCTTCAATTAACAGTTTTATTCATAATATACACAAATGTATTTTAAAAAATCATTAGTAACAAAATTGTCTTTTCAGGAAATCTTTTTATTTCTGATTTTACTTACATAATTAAAAATTATCGAATTTTTTAACTGAATTATTTGAAAAACATTTCGACTATTTGCACTTCGGTTTTCTTCTCCATGGTCAAAACCTCAAACTTCTCGAAGGTATCCGCGTACAATTCGACGTCCCCAGCCTCCACCAAACTGTCTGCCAATACGGCAAGGCGTAAAAACTTGCGCATATCGAATTCCTCTTCGATTTTATTATATTTCGATTTTCCCAGCCATTTTCCACTTACGGATAAGTGACCACTCGTTCCTCCCAGCCGTCCCAATGCCCCCATGACCGTTTCCGAAGGCCTCATCAACTCCAGCATCTGTTGGTAGACTTTTTTCCTGTCCAAGGTCGGTTCCGCTTCGAAATCTGAAGTTGCAACATTGGCCCAGTCGACGTTGTCCAGCCACTCGTCCTTATTGTCTGCGACTTTACGGAAGTAGTAATTACCGTCGGTGTCGAAATAACCTTCTTCTAACTCTTCGTATTGGATGGTCGCTTCTTCCTGTCCTTTCACGTCCTCGTAATTAAGAATGTCGTAGTTGTTTGTGTCGTCTTCGTCGGCGTCCAAACCGTGTTGTGTTTTCGGCATTTTGTTGATTTTCAATTTTTGCATTTCCATGGTTAACTGGTCAGCTGGTCAGGTCACTTGTGCTTCTTTGGTCGTTTCTGCACGTTGTATACAACTACGGTACGGTCTGCATACGTTTGTGTGGCGCGCATGCGCGGAATGCGCTTACTTAAGATTATTTAATTTCGGTAATCTAATCTGCATGTGTCATTTGGTGATTTTTCTCATTTGCATAAGGGATTTAATTTTTTTTGTATTGCTAAACCATTTAATCCATTCCTTCATTAGTCTTGAGCTGCCTCTGAGCTTTTCTGCAATGTTTATTTCAAAATTAGTGTCTAAGTTGTATCAAATGTTCTTTATAGCCAAAATAATAATTTAAAGTTTGAACTATGAAGAAATAAAAATAGTTTTAAAGTGATTCTCTACAAGTTACTGATTGACATTTTTTCTGTATCGCTTACCGTTTAGGAGTTACAAGATAAAAGAGCTTGAAGAACACAACGAATAACTTTCCATTTCTAATTTTTACAGAGATTTAATCACGCCATTCAAGAAAAATAAAAAGCAAATATTGTTGCAATTGTTATAGAACATAGTATAGACATAGATATTGTTGTATTTGTTGTGCTATGTATACAAATAATAATGGAGTTGAAATGGATGAAAGAGCCAAATGGATGCGTTAGAATCACTTCATTTGTAGGATCATTTCAATTTTAATTTTTATTATTTACCGTATCTATTTTTTTTTCTTTTCTTATGTAGATTTTAAGTTTTCTTTCTTTAGCTATTTTTCTATACCATCCGATTTTGGACTATAAACACGAGTCGTGATTAGCAGTACTTTCAACTGCAACCAATTTCACCGTGCTGTTTTATTTCATAACATCTTATTTGTTCGACAAAGAACAACCAGGAAGTAACCCGAAAACAGTAAGGCGCAAATAGTTATAAAATAAATAAATAAAATATTTTTTTTTCAGGAAATAGGATTTTTCTTTGTAAATGGAATTTTGACGTTATCAGTAGGTGGCGTTTGCACATCATATCACAAATATGGAGAACATGGCACCCAACTTCTTATATTTGGAGTTAGTAATTTGATTGTCATGAATAAATTATGACAGTTGAACGATGTAAATATGTACTGTAAATTTCAGTTGTTCATGTTATCAGTTGGATGTTTATTTTTGGTCGATGTATGCATCTGTTATAGGAACTTCAGAAAGGACTCTTCAGAAGAATAAAATCTTTTCATTTGTTGCAAGTTTGGTACATCTCATCAGCAATCATATGAAGTAGTTTTATGATAAGAAAATAAAGCAATTCTTTATAGAATATTTGTGTCGTGATGATTTCATGCCGTTATCAACTTAAAAACAATGGATAGATAATTTTGGGATGTGGAATATGGAATAAGAAAGGTCAAGTATACTTTCACTTTCACTTTCTATTTCCATATACAGCAATATGTGCAGGCATATTTTACTATAAAAGGCAGTAGGTGCATTCAAACGAATACACAATATCACTTCATTTATGTTAACAAGTAAGTTGCTTTACTTTTCTCACTACTCTGTTAGCACAATTTGGAATATGGAATACGGAATATGGAATATGGAATAAGAAAGGTTAATAGAATATTTGTGTCTTGATGATTTCATGCCGTTATCAATATAAAAACAATGGATAGATAATTTTTGGATGTGGAATATGGAATATGGAATAAGAAAGGTCAAGTATACTTTCACTTTCACTTTCTATTTCCATATAAAGCAATGTGCAGGCATATTTTTCTATAAAAGGCAGTAGGTGCATTCAAACGAACACACAACATCACTTCATTTATGGTAAGTTGCTTTACTTTTCTCACTACTGTTTGCACAATTTGCAAGAATAACTTTAATGTTTAATTTAAATTAAACATTAAATGTATTCTGACATGTGTGCAGGACATACCTGTACAAGAATTTTATTTTAGTACAAAGAAACTCAATTAATATACAGTACACCTTGCAGTTCTGGATCTAAAGTTTATAGAAATAGGACAACATGGACCAACAATTGCAGTCGACCGTGTATGGTCTTATTCCGGAAAAATTTAAACCTAAAAATATTAACGAAGCCCTAAATAAGCTGAGTGAAGTTTACAACGACATAGAAGCACCAAGGCCTTTGGATTTGGATTTTAGTCAACCAGCTTTAAAACACGCGTATTTTTACCGCTATTTTGTTTGCATCTCCAACACAATTCGACAATGTTGGAGAATGTTAACCGCACAAGAAAACGTGGACTTCGTCGAGTTTTTCCGAGGAAACAGCGAGATAAACGTTTGTTGCGTTGGCGGGGGTCCGGGAACCGATTTAGTTGGGTTTTGCCAATTCCTGGAGACGCGTGATATCCGAAAGAAACTAAATGCAACTATTCTGGATTACTATGACTGGTCGGCGGAAGCGAGGAATGTATTAGCCAATTCTGGTGTAAGCAATGTGTATGGCATTGACAATTTCCAGTATGTCCCATATGATTTATTCGAGGTATAAAACAAAATATATTTATTTTATTTGTTTCTGACTTACATGAACTTTTTTAAAATTTATCTCCAGAAGCCAATCACAGTTGAAGTCACTGACAAAATCCAAAGTGCTGACTTAATCACAGTAGTAATGTTTCTAAGCGCTGTTGTTGGCGGTTATGAAGGTTTTCAACAATTCGAGGTATGCCATGTCGCACTCCCAATTATTAGCAAAACAAACACAAACTTCTACCCCTGGTGGCCACTAAGGTCACCATAATGTGTACCGTGTAATGATTTCTAAAGTTTCATTAATTGTCATTGTTGTTACAGGATTTACTATCCTTGATGAAGCCGAATGCGCGTCTATTTTTTATGGACAACAGTGGAGGTCCATCTAAAGGAAGGATGTATTCAGCTGCTCAGCGCGCGGGTTTGAAGCTTGTTTCTGAAGTAAATATTACACATTGCAGATTGGTACTGTGGCGTTGGTTTTTATTGTTCTAGGTTGTTGTATGGAATGCTGTTTTGAATTAACATTGTGGTTGCTTGATTTCATTAATGCCACAGTACTTACCGTAGCGTATTTTATTTTAGATTTTAAATTTTTTTAAATTCAACTTTTAGATAATTCATGAAACGATAAACGTTTCTGAATCTGGATCTAATATGACGGCAAGTGCTTGTTTTGCAACATTTCCCAAGCAATCGAACACTGTGAGTGCTTCTCTGTGGATCAAGGTACCGTTACCAGACGCACCAGGGGCGGATCCAGAAAACGTAAATGTTTTTGTTCAAAAATGAGATGTTTTATGTCAAAAATTGGATGTTTTAGGTCAATAAATTATTATTTTGCCTAAAAATGAATTTTTTTTGGTCTCAGGAAAAGTATTTGGGGCCTAAATGTGAATATTTGGTCCAACAGTATACTGACAGTTTCCTTGAGAATAAATAATCGTAAAAATCTTTACTCTTATTTGTACTTCAAATACCACTTTAACCACCTTTAACACTATGGTTGCCATATGTGGCCACCCGCTTCAATCAAAGAGTTGGACTAGCCCAGGGAGTTAATAGACTAAAAACAAGGAGAGTGAGGAAAGCTGTTTTGACCTGATGACGTTGTCGGAATAAAACCCTGACCTCAAACCCGATTTTTCCCAAATACTTGTAATTCTACTTTCGACCATGCTGCATTGATTTCCGATTTCCAACAATTTAATATCAATGTTTTTTATGCCCACTGGTGGACAAACTTAAAACATGTGTACTGCAGAGAAGTTTTTTTTGTCCTTGGGTGTACAAATTGACAGGTACTTAATTTGATAGAGCAGTTACCAGAAAGTGAGGAAGCTTCTTTCAAAGACACAGTCTCTTTGTCAAGGTGGTGGGTGTATTGTGATAATATCACATATGAAGCTGATTGGTTTGATACGGAAGAGTATTCATTATGGTCCTTGTGTCAGGCTTATGAGTCCTAGATCCTAATATCTGATTTCAATTCCAATTCTCACCTTGATAAACTTAATGTGCTTCATTTAGTCAGGCTTTGTATTTTAATTTAAAAAAACAATACTGTATTATCTGTATAAAAGAGAAAACTGTGAATAAAATTATAAATGTATAATAGTAAATAAAAAAAGAATTAAGAATCTATTCTGAGAAAGAGAAGAACATTTCTTTTTTAAACTTTGAAAAAAACTTTTTAGAAGTTGGCCTAATGATAACATTATCTTTATAAGATACTAGCCACACTAAAAATTCAAAAAACGCTTTTTGTGTACGAAATAGAAAGGGATTGAATACCTTTTCAATAAAGAAACAGTTTGCAAGAGATTGAGTAGAAAGAGACTCGAAAAACCAAAACGCAATCACATTGACACTACTGTTGGTCTTCTTCAATTCCTGTCGGAACAAGAAATTAATTTTCGTTAAGTACAAAAAATGCATCCATAACATTTACAGATAAGACAGAGAAAAAAAAGACGAAATTATTAGTGAAAAATATCCTCATCAACATCCTCAAATAATTCCAAGACTTTTGTCCAAAGATTTGTCTAAAAAAAAGCAAAAATCAATCAAGATTGTATTTTATAATAATCTGTAAATAAAAAATAAACATTACAGAATAAACGCCGTTACAATTAATTAAACACGAGGAGGAGCCACTTTTCAACAATGAAAGAAACCATTTTAGCCATTCTATTTATCTAGAAGCAAAATGTTTGACGTTCCAAGTTTAAAAGCTTTGAGTTTGAGAGTGGCTGCAGATTTTCTGTGGGATTTACTTAAACCTTTGGAACCAACACTGGGATCAAGTATGTCGAAAATTTAAATAAAAATAAATTTTATATATTTATTTCATATTTATGAAAAATTGATTTTTTATTGCAGAACTAACCAATTCAATGAATAGCTTGGATCATTGCAGCTTGGACATGCAGCTTGTGTTCGTCCAAGATTGCAGTTACTACGCTCGTTTTTTGAATTACATCAAAATGATACCTCGTGCATTCCAGAATGTTTTCAATGCCAAATTATTAGTGAATACATTGTGGAATAATTCTACGATGAACCCTCCCAACTTAGAAACCACCCTAAAACAGTTACATGAATATTTGAGTTTGCGTAAGTTTTTATTTTATTATTACGTGTATTCGTAATTCATGAAAAATATACAGTTCAACCGTTTAATTTATTTTATCTAATAAATTATCACAGATTTTACTTATTTTTAACATCTATTCTTCTAGCCACAAGTTTGAAATTAGAGCTCTCACACGTTCTAAGTACACAATACGATTCCTGCAATTTAATCCAAATGTTACTTATGATCGAAATGGGACTTCCCTGCTTCGACTTTCAACATTATTTACGCCTGAGTGAAGATTTGGGATTCATAGAATTGCTTAAATTTGGAAAAAAAGTAAATTTCTTAACTATTGTACCCTAAGATCATTTTATCTAATATTCACGTGGCATTATTAATTTGTATGACATAAATAAGATGGTAAATACATTCAATTCACCGTCATTTATTTGGTGAGCCCAAACCACACGATTGATGACGTTGGGGTGTACAAGTAGAACATTTTTCAAAGTTTTTAATTTATTTTCTTCTATTTTTTTTAAACAGAGCGTACGAACGTTAATTCTTTCTGACTGGCAGCACAACAGATTCACATCAATTCAAACTGAAAAGTTTCTCATGACATTATTTCCATACCTGCAAGAATTGACTGCCCGTAAAACTAGCTGCAACGACACTTTGTGCTTAGTCGCTAAACACTGCCTGCATTTGAAGAAACTCGACCTGACTTGTTCCCGTGGTATAACAGATCAAGGAATCAAATTTCTTTGCTCATCGAAATCGGCAGCCAAACAATTGGTGTATTTGGACCTTTGGGGTACAGAAGTGACTGCAAAGGGAGCTGAAATAGCCATGAAGAGCTTGGCTCATCTCGAAACCCTAGGTTTGTGTCAGGCTTACGAATCACACGTCTGGTTTCAAGTTTAATTTTCGCTTACTTTAATTAAATTAATGAGTGCTTAATTTTGTTTGACTTTGATACTGTGTATTAATAAAAATTGTAAAAACCAAAAATAAACAATGAAATTGTAAAGCAATAAAAATAAAACAAATAGGTTCAAGTTCATGGTATGAGCCATATCAAACTTATAGCTGATGCTCATTGTTGTAATATTTAATGCAACACAAACAAATAAATCAATAGTTGCTGCTAGAATTAAAATTTAAGTAATAAAGCATATGTAGGAAAAACAAATATGTTTTGTAACTTTATCTTATGCGCTCAATTTTGATTAGATATGATGTTTTGTTTATGGCATTATTGGCGCTTTCTCCAAATAAAACAAAAAATTAAATTTTTCACTAAAGGTTTTTCGATCCTAAGATCATCGTGGAAATCTGCATTTCTTTCACCCCAACCCAACGCCTGATGCTAAGGTCAGCTGTTCAACTATCAATAGTACCGGTAACAATATTACCACCAAGGCACCAAACACATCAAGTTACTTTTAGTTGCTTTTAAAATAAAACATATTTTACGCGAACTAGGTGCGTAATTTACTAAATTACACTACTAAGTCGGAATTTACACATAAATGCATGATTTACCGTTTGAGTTTGAGTTTTTTTAAAGGGTCGGTGACACAGTGAGTTGCCGCACTGGGTGACACTAACACTAGTGACGCCACTGCACATGTGTGAAACACCTGTTTTCATAGGTGTTTATTATTAGAATCTGATTCTGATTCTCCATAAAGTTGTTGTGCCCCCGACCATATTTTTCAGCTCAAGCTCTTTGAGCAAACGACGCATCCATATTGTGTCCAGAATCAGAAAAATCAGATTTTGAGAATCCGTTTAAACTTTGAATGCACCTAATGAGTTCATGCGAAGTACCCACCTCCTAAAACGTGAGTAAATGCATAATTGTGCCACAATTTGTTAGTTGATTAGAATTTTAATCATCGGGACCTCTCGCTGATGATTTGTCTGAATCGCTCGCTCTTGGTTTTCGTGCTTGTTCATATTCTCGGAGGGGCTAGTTTTGATTTTCACGCTCATTTATTTGTCCACGGCTAACAATTAGGGATTCTCACCGGGAAAATCCTGTGACAAATTTCTCGGAAAATTGTTGTCTTCTTACAGTCTCAAGTCCTGGGAAATGTTCCCGACGGGACTCGGGCAATTTCAATTATAATATTGTACCAAATAGAAATTTTAAATCCTCAAATATATAACTTTTCTGCTTAATTTACCCGTTACTTATGTCAACATTGGAAGGGAAATATGCCACTGCCGGCCATCTGTCGTTTGTCGTCTGTCGACCAGTTGTTATCTGTTGAAGAAAATTGTTATTTGATTAAATTTTAACGAATTTTTTTATAAATTAATCAAATAAACTTAGTTGAATTTCAATCAAAATTATTGAATTCAATTCGCGATATTCTGGATTCGCGCCAGCGCACCTCGCGGTGTCCGGATTCGTGGTATACGGATTTGCGATATAACATGCGCGTCATGGAATATGGAATAAGAAAGGTCAAGTATACTTTCAGTTTCACTTTCTATTTCTATATACAGAAATTTCCAGGCGTATTTGTCTATAAAAGGCAGTAGGTGCATTCATACGAACTCGCAACATCACTTCATTTATGGTAAGTTGCTTTACTTTTCTCAATACTCCGTTTGCGCAATTTGCAAGAATAACTTTAATGTTTAATTTAAATGAAACATAAAATGTATTCTGACATGTGTGCAGGACTTACCTGTACAAGAATTTCATTTCAGTACAAAGAAACTCAATTAATATACAGTAAACGTTGCAGTTCTGGATCTAAAGTTTATAGAAATAGGACAACATGTACCAACAATTGCATTCGACTGTATGTAGTCTAATTCCCGAAGTATTAATACCTCGAATTGACGAAGCCCTGGATAAATTGGGTAAAGTTTACAACGACAAAAGAGGACCAAGACCTTTTGATTTGGATTTCAGTCAACCAGCTTTAAAACACGCGTATTTTTACCGCTATTTTGTTTGCATCTCGAACACAATTCGAGAATGTTGGAGCATAATAACCGCACAAGAAAACGTGGACTTCATCGAGTTTTTCCGAGGAAACAGCGAGATAAACGTTTGTTGCGTTGGCGGGGGTCCGGGAACCGATTTAGTTGGACTTTGCCAATTCCTGGAGTCGTGTGATATCCGAATTAAACTAAATGCAACTATTCTGGATTACTATGACTGGTCTTCTGAAGCAAGGAATATATTAGCCAATTCTGGTGTACGCAAAGTGTATGGCATTTCCAATTTCCAGTATGTCCCATATAATTTATTCGAGGTATAAAACAAAATGTATTTATTTTTTTTGTTTCTGACTTTCTGCTTACATGTACTTTTATTTAATTTATCTCCAGAAACCAATCACAGTTGAAATCACTGACAAAATCCAAAGTGCTGACCTAGTCACAGTAGTATTTTTTCTAAACGCTGTTGTTGGCGGTTCTGCAGGATTTCAACAATTCGAGGTACTGTCGCACTCCCAATTATTGCATTAATAAATGGTAAAGTGTTAGCTAAGATTAGGGGTGGGCTCATTACCAACTCGCGACTTAAGTCTCAATTTATGATGGAACTCTCCAAGAGTAAAAAAAAATAACTCGGTGTTTATTTATTTATTGTTCTTTGAACAAGAGATGAGTTCTCTGCCTTCAACAAAGTCACACGACCCACTTACAATCTCAATTAAAAACCATATTAGCAAAACAAACACAAACTTCTACCCCTGGTGGCCATTAGGGTCACCACAATGGGTACCGTGCAATAAATTCTAGAGGTTCATTGTCTAAAACAGTGTTTCTCAAACTGTGCTCCGGGGAGCCCTAGGGCTCCGCGAGGCACCTCAAAGGGCTCCGCGAGATACCTTAAAGACATAAAAGTACTATGTAAAAATAGGATAAGGGGCTCCGCACACAATGATTAAGGGCTCCGTGAAAATTCGTATGCTTTTGGAGGGCTCCGCAGCTCCAAAAGTTTGAGAAACACTGGTCTAAAACTATAAATTTGTTACAGAATTTACTATCCTTGATGAAGCCGAATGCGCGTCTATTTTTTGTGGACAACAGTGGAGGAGGATCGAATGGAAGGATGCGTTCAGCTGGTCATCGGGCTGGTTTGACGCTTGTTTCTGAAGTAAATATTATTCATTGAAGATTGGTACTGTGGCGTTGGTTTTTCTTGTTCTGGGTTGTTGCATGGAATGCTGTTTTGAATTAAAATTGTAGTTGCTTGTTAAATTCAACTATGGCTTTATTACAGTGTCCTTGGATTTCATATATCCAAGTTGCATGATTGTGGGTCCTGATTTCATTACAGTTTGAATTTTCTAAAACTAAATCCAACTATTGGCAAGAGATGAGAGTTGACTTACATATTGCTGGATTCCGCTCTTCTTGTTAAATCCAGTAGGTTTGGACTTAAACCATGTTAACATTGAATGCAGGTAAAGTTAGGGCTGCATGTTAATCCAAGTTGGACTGTGTAAACTCGAGATTTGAGAGATGAAAATAAAGCGTCAACTACTCGTAGATTTTGAGTCACGACTGAGTGTATTTTATTCTACAATTGAGAGGTTGCCAAGGTGTTACTTGGCAACGATACATTGTTAAGATTTAATAATGATACAAAGGCAAGTTCAGAATAATGCTATCATACAAACAATAGGTTGCGTATGCAACATTCCTCCCCACTTAATTTGTTACTTAACCCTACTCCCGATATCTATCTGGTTTGCGTTTATTTTCCCTGACTGGTCGCGCGGACAGCGTGGGAACTGGTGGGATTGGGCGAACCACTGGATCGACAATTGCTTCCAACCGCTGTGCCAACTGTGCAGAATTTATTGGCGAAAATGTCAGCCGACGCGGATCCAACAGGGGAGTTTCGCTGATGGTGCCCATAGGTCGTATTGGGTCACGCGTAGCTGGGAAGTGGATTTCAGATGAAAACGGTGGAGAGGGCACTTGAGGTGAAGGAGGAGACAGTTGCAATGGTGAGATTGGTGAAACTGATGATATGGGTGAGATTGGTGAAATTGGAGATGATGATTGTTCTGTTATAGATGATTGGAAAGATGAGTCCAGCCGTTGTACGGCATTGCCTGGACCTGGATCCACATTGACGATTATTGCCGGTGCCGTGGTCAATGGAGTAGCCCGAGCAACCGTGAACGGAGCCGCGTGCTGCGCGGACACTTGATCCACAGTATGACCCATACCGGACACGTTGTGTGTTGCTTGTTTTAATTCCTCTTGCTCTTTTATTGCAGGCACTCCCCGCAAGACGGAAGAACCTTCCCCCACTCGACGCCGCATATGATCGACGTGTCGGACTACGAGTTTGCCACTAGGGGATCGAATTTCGTACACAACTGCTCCGACTGCACGAATAACGACTCCTTCAGCCCACCTCGGAGCGGCGGTGATGAAGGTGCGATACCAAACGAGCGCGCCGGGACCAAATATGATCTGGCTAGGTAAAGTCAGCTCCCTGATTGATTCCGGGGGCTGGTTCGCCCAAAAATAGACCATTCTATGCCACACGTCAGCTAACTGGCGACCCATTAGTCGTGACGACGGTGTTCTGCCGTCGGTCCTCGATGGCGTAGCATGTTGGGTTAACAATATTCTCGGCATTACGATGTCCCACCGAGAGGATGATGCTTTTTCCAGCTGCTCTTTGGTCCAGCGAACTGCACGTTCAGCTGGGCCATTTGACTGTGGATGGTACGGTGGAGCAAAGATGTGTGTGATGTAATTGTCTCTTGTAAAGGTCCTCATCTCCTCCGACGCGAATTGGGGGCCATTATCGGTCACCAATGTCAATGGTATGCCATGTGTGGCAAAGATGGCCCGAAAAAACTTAATGACCGCGGCCGACGTGGTTGATCGCATGGGTGTGGCCTCAATCCAGGCAGAATGAGCGTCCACAACTACTAAAAACATAGTGCTGTGGACCGGTCCCGCTAAATCCGCGTGAATACGCGTCCATGGGCCAGATGGAATTGGCCACGAGACCGATGCCGCTCTTGGTGATAGGGCCCTGGACTGTTGACATGCACCACAACGAGCCACGAAGTTTTCGATAGTCTCGGTCATCCTAGGCCACCACGCATGCGGCCTGGCCCGCCTTTTCATGGCTACAACACCTATGTGTTGTTGGTGCAACATCCGCAATACTTCCGGAATTAAAGCGCTAGGCACTATAA
>JAQIXU010000825.1:0-24434 GCA_034701245.1 Strigamia transsilvanica | reverse complement strand
TATTGGGATTGAACAGTACGTTGGCAAAGTCGGCCATCAAGCCAGCAGGAAAGCAACAAACTTGGCTTTCACCACCAAATTTTCCCACTGCGAGACTAAAGTGAGAAGAGTAGGAGGGTCCTTTTATTTTTCTATTTGCCTTTAATTAGTATCCAAGGGTGTCGACTGAGGGCGTTTCATTCTACCACCCGCCGTCTAAAGGGCAAGTTATACACCGTACTCATTTCCCTTCTAGAGCCAACTAGGCCTGCTCAGTTTGCTCGTTTTTACTTAATTCCCTCACTCAGTCTAAATGGCGCTCCGCTGTCTAATGGCCGACGAGTCGCCACTGAACTGGAACTCGCTAATGGAACTCGCACTGGTGGTGGTACTTTGCCTTTCCTTTCCCATGCTCCCACAAAAACTGATTCATTCAACAAAGACATCAAGATTGAGTCTATACTTATTATCCTTCAAATGTCTCACCCCCCCTCTCTTGTAAGCTTATGCTAATGGTACCAACCACGCCTCCTTGCGGTTGCCCACCGTCGAACATGAATATTCCATCAACAACTTTGACTTTGTGCGCCTTATCAATCTTCCTCAAATTGATATAATAAGCTGTTATTATACAACTACCATACTGTACTACTGCACATTATAATCAACACCTATCCACTGGAAATCAATATTGTTTACAAGTACAAAACTTTATCATCAGATTTATTGGGATATTGGTGCCATGTCTTAATACTAAAAGAAAGAAAAAATAGATTTTTTAAAAGTTTTTTAAACTTGGAAACATTTAAATATTCGCAGTGGCCACATTTCCATGCAAACAAAAACTATTTATCATACATGCACAAACTTTTCTTTGTTGGCTACAAAACAAAATTTCTCATCTTTTTTTTTATTTAAAAATATAATAATAAAAAAACTGAGTTTTTGAACATCCAACGAGAAAAAAGACAGCAGTGAATATAAAAAGCTTCTTGGCCTCAGCAGGGACACACAAATGGCTTGGACCACGAAACTACCTCCACCCCCTTCCCATCCTTATGCTGATTTATAGACCACTGAAAGTCAGGGAAAAAGCGACCTCTCATGGCGAACTCAATCGCCAGTCGCTCTATAAATTCCCTAGACCTCGTGACATGAGATATGTGAGCGCGCGCCATTCAAGATCACTACCTACCCTAAACAACTATTCTATACTTGTACGTATATTTTACATTTTCAAAAATATATCAAACATATTTCGACGCTTGACAAATGGAATCAATCGTTTTAAAAGGGTGCAGTTCGAGAGCCCCTTTAATCCAACGCCCTTCATCAATCACGTGACATGTCAATAAATCCTGCTTGTCCTATAAACAATGACATGACAACTGCTGCGCCTGCGCATTGCGGTTTTTGTTGTTTGGAATTCTCCCAATTCCCCCGCCCCATCCCCTCCGCGATACACACACAACTCGTAAAACAGAACTCGTCTTAACTCTTAAATAAAGCAAAAATAAACCGATCGGTGAATATTTATTCGATTAGTTTAATAGTCGTAATGGATAACGGATGACGGAGTACGGGGGAGTGATGACGGAGGCAGGCAGGTCAGCGGTGTTGCAAAACGCATCAGTCGATGCGGAATAATCCAATCACATTTATTTCTGATGATAGGCCAAGAAGAGGGCGTCCACATTTCTACGGCTCATTCAACAAGGGGGTGGTTGGTGGGACGAAGGGCGTGATCAAACAATAGATACGCGTCACGTCCAACCGCGTCTCCGATTGCGAAAGCGCAAGTTGCACGCTCCATTGCTTGCAGCGCACTATACGCGTTGAAAACACGTTTTCCACTTGGCCACATCGGGGGAGCTACGGCTCAATAGCCGAAATGCACGCGCGAAATGCGGGTGTCATTAAAACGTAACTCAACACTGCCAGTGACATCACAACGAGAGAAAATCAATCCGATTTGCTCCTGCGTCCTACCCATCTTAATCACCGATTCCTGCAAGTTTGGGCGTCGCTGCTGAAAACGTTAAAAAATAAAAAAAAAATCGCGCCCGGTGTGGAAAACAGTTTCCATCATTAAAAAATAAGTATGAATACATTAGGGAAATCATTTGAGTGGATTGCTCAGTTGAAACACATTAAAGTGTTGGAGTTTTGGTTTTTCAGCTTTATGCTCAAAGCTCAACAAAAATGTTGAAATTTTGGATTCAGCAATCTTTCTTCTCAAGGGAAACCGCTAACCGCCTCGTATTACAGAGTGGTTTTACAACATCTCTTGATTAAAATAATTAAGCAAAAAAAAGTTACCTTTCCTTCAATCGTGTGTCCTCAATTGTCCGAATTCATCTTTCGTCGGATAATGAACACGATAGCCTAAAGAGTCCTTTCGTTACGCTAATATTCTGAAAAACCTTTACAACTTCAATTCAGCAGCAGTCGGTAACTAAATAAAAAAATATTTAAAAAAATCAACCAAACGTTTATTTTTTCAGGGAATTCCTATTTGTTTACAAATTATAAGTTAATAAAAGTATTTTTAAAAAAGTTTTTAAAAAATTGAGAAATTCAAACTCTACATTAAAAAATCATTGTGAAAAATGGCAAAACCAGTTAATAAGTTAGTGATTTAAATGATTTATCCCATTTGAACACACGAAAACAACGCCGGTTTAAAAGAAGTGGACAAATAATCAAATACGTGTTTATTGTTTACGGGTATTGGGTTCTCTCACTCCCATCACACATTTCAGCACCGTACAACACAAACAGCATAAATTAGTTTAGAACAACCGCAACAAACTCAAAGCTTTTCATCCAATCATCCCTCTAATAACCGCATCTGATCAATTTGTACTCCCAAATGTACGACGTCCAGCCGATAGTCAAATAAATTAAGGGCGCCTGAAAGGTTTAGGCAAACAAAAAAATCAGAAAGAAACAGGAGGGGAGGGCGGATGAAAGAAGAAAAGTGCGAGTAAATAGATGGATATAATGGACACCATGACCACCCACTAGGCGTCCACCTAACCCCTCCGATGAATATCACAATATGCGCGTCTCCTTTTACCGTATAATCGCCGCCATACCCATGATGCCTCGACGACCCCCCCTCGGGCGCCATTTATTTTGCCTGGGAGCGCCATTGTTGTCAGTTCCCTCGCATGCGCCTCAATCAAATGAACCATTTCATAATTTCAATCACGATAAATTTTGATACGACAGTTCGTAGCGGTCGAGAGGCGGCAATTGGGCCGCGTGGCCATTTTCCGACACCGTATCTCTCGCGGGCGTCACGCGCACGACACGTGACACGTCGCCATGATAAGTTTTGTAATGAAAAGTGGTCGCAAAGCGCGTGCAACAACCACAAAAGGCGTCACGTGATGTGCGAGAAATGAGGAGAGTGACACTCGCAACTAAGGGCCATAAATTTTTTTGCTTAATTTGTAAAGTCCTAAGGCGAAGAACAAGGGGGAAGGGAAAAAGCAATCGAGGGGAGGGAATGGACGTGGGAGGTAGGAGGTGGAGTTGTAGCGAAGCTCAATCTGACCCTCGAACGAGTCAAATTGGGAAAAATGTTCCCCAAGGGTCTCCATTTGTGGCAAGAATCAAAAGCATCATGGGAACCATTATTAAATATGCTCTATCCAATTGTGGATTATCCCACATTAAGATAACATAATGGTCTTGCTGAGTTGCGCGATACAAAGAAATTAATCCGATTGCGCGACATAACTCATTTTGTTAGCCTTTTATTAAATGCCAGTCGAGCAAAGAAAAACCAATTCATTCATTATGTCCTACAAATTGTAATCTAACAACACTATCTGTTAATCGGATAATCTCCTCTTTTCACAACAAAATGCTCTTTTTTCTTTTTTTTAAGCTTAGCTTCTATTAAAAATTTCTACATTTTATAATTTATTATAATTTCTAATTTTTCACTACTGTTGTGGGTTCGGCCAAAAACCAATGAAATTCAAAGCAAATTACGTCGGGTTAAATGGTTTGCCAAGAAACGGGTTCGGAATTATACTTGCTAAAAACGCTTCCATGTTAATAATACGAGACGAAGAAAATAAATAAAACCAAGGGGTGTTAACCTAGATCGGTCGACAAAATATTTCGTTTCAAAATTGCTTTTTATTGGCTCGACTTGTCGTATTTTTATGACCTTTCCCAAAGACACCGAAATTTCCCTATATATTTTTTTTCTTTTCATCACTTTTTCTATTGCCAATTTTATTTTCGAATTTACTCAAATGTGTAATTTTTCCCCTCCCCAATATTTTATTTAATACTTTTAAATCTAAAAAGAAAAATAATAATCTCCATTTACACACATAAAAAAAGAAAATTGGAAAAAAGTTCCGAAATCGACCTCACATTTGCTACCGCCACGCCGTATATAGAGTTTATTAAAGTATTTTATAAAGTAAATCACGGTTTAATGCATTGCGATATCCACATCTAAAAAATTCTGGACTCATAATCGATTGTGTTAGAACATTAAAAAAAAAACTGAATTTTAATAACCATAGCTGAATAGATAGTAATATTGCACGGATGCTTGCCGATGCCACGTGCACCACGGACATCGTATTGTTTACTCGCCATCGTCCTGCCAATCATCGAACCGAAACGAGGCCAATGAGGCAACAATTCGGCACGCGCATGCTTCAATTTCATGCAACGTGCCACAAAGCGCCACGCGACTACAATATTCGACATCTGCCGTCGATGAAGAAGAGACCTAATAAACAAAACCAAAAAAAATCCAAACAAATCAAAGCAAACCCAACAATTTCTCGTTTTAAATTTATTTCTAAAAGTAAATAAACAGATATATAGATAAACCATTAGCTATGACTCACAAACAATAATCAAGTGACATTCATGCGCGACACCAACCCCATTGCGTAAGACCGGAAGTGGCCTTAACACATGCCCATATGGGGTCTATGAGCAATTGCACACATACATACGAAATCATCCTTTAGTTCTTTTCCCACTTTTGATGACACACAGTCACGTGCCGGCGCCCATCCGTTACGTCATCGACAATAACAGCGTCGGAGATGACAGTCAGGCATTGTTACATAAAGCAAACACCAATGCGAGTCTGCATTAACATAAATTTCAGAAATGCTCGGGGAAAAGGGACTCGTCTCCCCATATCCGAGTACAAGTACAATGGGGCGCCACCAACCGGAAGGATGCGACCCAACCGGAAGCTTCAGCGTTCCTCAGTCGACGTGTGGGGGTGCATGTTCACTGCATCATTCTTCCCTTACCCCCCAAACGTTCAAAAATCAAATAATACTCTTGAGAAACTTTAAAGGGGTTCGTTCTTTAATTAATTGATGAGGTCAACGTGCCCCTTGTAGGTGTTTTCTACCGCAGCATTACAACACTGTTGAATTAGTTCTGGTTCATTGTTCGTGTTGTCCATGACGAATGTCGTACGATTTTTATCGTTTCGTCAACGACACGGAGTTTTGTGTCCTTACTAGTTCCCGTTGTTTAGAGCAGGCGGGAAAACAGATGGGATGTCAGACCCCCCGTCTACTGGGCCGAGGCACACGCGGCACATCCAATAGCCAGAGTTTCCGGGGGTAGAAAAAGAGGGTTGAGAGAGAAGAAAGAAAGGAAGAAAGAGAAAAAAAAGGGGGAAAACTAAGGGTGAGAAAGAATCATCAATGGATAGTGTTCGTTTTATTTCATCATGGATCTAATTTGTCACATGTGACTTTACAACTTTCCGTCCGTAGGTGGCGGCCACATTGACTTGACTTGGGGTTTGCCAATTATGTTTAGAAAAATGATAAAAATCTGCAATTAAACTGATTTACCAAGGCCGAATAGAAATAAAGTCCAAGCGATGTTTTTAGAACTTGCGAACGTAAATCAACTAAATGAAGATACATTGGTTTTAATAAAACACGATTGAGCCAAACATTCAACTTGAAAGGAGGGAGAAAAGTAAGTTTAAAAGCTAGAATAAATGTGAGAGAAGGAGGTGGAGGAGGAGAAAAATCACAAAATTTACCCGTACTTAAGACGCGTGCTCAAATTTCAACGACTGTATATAAAAAAGAAAAGACATTTAGGCTTGACTGCTCCATAAAAAGCCGACTCCATCATGGATATCGTTTTTAATTTTCTTCTCACAGAAAGGAGAACGAAAAAAAGAATAATAATAATAAAAATGAAAACCACCGCCATCGCCCACTCTCCACAACTCATCAACTGCTCTTCACTCCTAATGAAAAACACCTTAAAGACGAAGGAAAAAAATTACTCTTTCAACCCTTGCACCATCTACGAACGCACTGTTCCCACTTTGAGCAAATATCTCAAGACGTTTCTAGCCTCGAGGGTTAGTCATGATGGCGCTATTAACGGGAGCAAGTCTTAAGTACCTGCCTTTTCTCCATTACTGTGATTACCCCATTACCAAGACCCCTCCTTAATTACCCCCCAACTCGAAGACGCCAACAACAACCCCTTAGGCACACACCTGTCCAAAACTGTCACCACATAAAACAATAAATTTTAAAAATAAGAATTATAATTTAAAAACTGAGCTAAGAAAATCATTCAGGTTGGCATTGACAGGACACAGTAATGCCAAACAAATGTTATTTCAATTGGTATTGGCAGCACTGACCCTCAAAGTAGTTTTTCATTTTCCTCTTGACCAGTTGTTGCAGGGTGGTCCTTTAAGTCGAAAATGCACTTCTCCACCCTTTTTGAAACGACAATTGAATGGTCAATTTCGATGAATGCATATCGTCGGACAGGTCAACAAGAAACCCACTTTCGACTTTGACCTGCCCAACGAGTTGGCGCCGTGGGTATACAATAGGATTGGTGAGTTGAAATCAACAAAATCCAACTGTGACCACCATCGAATCTTGAGTATGTCATCGAAGGAGGTCTTTCTCGAAGAGGTGACAACTTTTAATTGAAGAAAATTAACTTGTCAAATAGTAATTCCAATTTTCAAAACATTTTATCGTTGCGTCCAAACTAAAAAAAAAAAAAAACAAGCCGTAACTTTGATATTTAGCAGTTCCGCTTAAATTTATTGCTTCAAAACCAAAGTCAAAAGTCACACACATTTTAAAAAAAATTCTGATCTAAATCACCAAAATTAAGTTATAAATTTTATTAATCCACCAAAAAATTAATCTTCGTGGTAATAAAATTAGAATAATAATTTTTTTATTTTTTTTAAAAAGGTAAAAAACTTCAACTCCTGTTTACATTTTGTTCATTTCAGTGACCACCAAGCGAGTCGAAAAGGGCAGAGTTAATCTGAGCCCAAGGGTACAAGAAGGATTATCCCTCAAGAAGGCCCAAAGGAAACAAAAAACAGCACATGGACGATTCACGGACGTTATAGGTGGTCCTAGAAAAAGGGGGCCAACATCAAGCTGTCTCCCCCGAGTCCAATCTTTCATTTGACCAGTGTCCATCTTGAGACCCCCCTTCGATTTCTCGATGCAACCACAAGCATCGGACAAAGATGCTGGGTGTCCCGTCGGGCTTGCATGGGTGTAGGAGTGGCGTGTGCGTTCTCACACCTCAGCAATGTCTGCCAACCTCAACACAGGTGAGTTGTAAATCAATCTCTTTACACCTTGCACTCTTGTTTGCCTTGTACGACCCCTCATCGAATCGCGACTAAACTTCCTTTCCCAAGTATTTAACCTCATCGATATTCACACTGACACGAAAATTATGGCGCGTTTCAATAAATAAGTGGTTTGCGACCCCCCGTAAACCACATATAGTGAGTGCTCTTAAAGTTGATGACAATGAGCCGGCCCTCGCAAACTGCGACACGGTGGGTGTACGGACATTTATCAAAAACGCGCGCGTTCTCTATAACAATAGGTACATGCACATTGCCGACTCCACCCACACACCGACATACCTGCACAAAAGCGGAAACGCATTTGGTTTGGACCACCTCCCCCTTATATCATTCGTCACCTGTCGTCTGTATAAGGCACTATTAATTAATTATGCCGAAAATAACAAATGGTCCCAGGTACACCCACTAGGCCGCACAATTCAACCAATCAGCAAATGACTTATTTTTAAGGGTAGTTTCGAGTTGAAGCAAAATGAAAACTAAATTGAATAAAGTTTTTTTTTTTTTAAAGAAATAATTTTATTTTTTTTTCAAGGAGGCAAAGCGGTTGCATGGACGCGCGCGTCCTCTTGAGTTTAAAAAGACTCAGCGACGCGGAATTTAATGATGGACAGGTGCCGATTTATGTAGAAATTCGCGTCACACAAGACAAGCCAGCAGATGTGCAAGTGACGAACATCTGTCAGAAACAATTGATTTGTTTTGCTTTTCACAAAAACCAATCAATTAAAGTTTTACTCTTTAAATCCTAATCCATTAAGATCCCCCTTCCATGACAAATTCCCATCTCTGGAGGTCAGAAACACACCCATTAAAAACCCACACACACACACACCAAAGGATTGTATGCTCACCCCCTCTTGGCCAATTCTAGAAATAGGCCTCGTTCAATACAAAGAACTCAGGAGGAGTCGCAAAAGGTCCACTTGACAAGACCCCTGCAAATTCGGGACTCGATGCCATCTGTTAACATTACAAATGTCCAACACCTCCGTGAGTACTCAATTGACTCGACATAATAGTAACGTCCAAATGAACTAACTCTCTCTGTATTTCCTCGTTGGTAATATTTTTCTCTTCGTCTTCTTTTATTATAAAGTCGAAACTTTTCATCAGTTTTAAAGATTCTTTGGTTTGGCAAGTGAATGTGGTGTTTGAAAATTCCCCTTTGCAAGCCCATTTTATTTGAATTTCTTTGCAGCTTCAAATGTCCCCAGATGGACTCGGGTCGGAAGTCCACAAACCTAGAAAACGGTCGGATGAAAATGTATAAACACATTGAAGAGAGCCATTGTGAAGACTGTTGCACCAATCTCCCGTCGACTCCCCCACGCCCACGCACGCCATTAGCCCCGCAGGCGACCACCCGATTCAGGGACGCCACGGACCCCTCGTTGAAATATTTACAAGATGATTCTCTCCTTCCCCTTTTCAAAACTTTATTCTATGGCATTGACCAAACTTGTTTAAGCCAAAATTCTTGTATAAAACCTGCCTTGTTTGCCATCTCGGGCGACTAATTGGCATCACCAATTGGCAACTCGTCCAGGTGTGTTTTTACACTGACTTAAAAACCAGGTGTTGTTTGATTGTGTAGATAGAGAATTTGACCACCTACAGTGGTCACGAGGGAAGGGTATTAAGCCCTTGAGATTGCGCACGCGTGTGGGGGTTTCAGCTGCGAGAAATGGGCATATTTCACCGAGCGAGATGACACTCCAGACAAGGACTCGAGGCTCAAAAACCCTCTTTAAGACGACCCTCGGACCTCGGACGTTATCGTGATCGCTGTATCGAGGTCGGCAGTGATTGGGAAACGGCGTCTCGACCAGCGACTGTCGTTGACCCGCTGTTTTCTCAAATTGAACGCCCCAAAACTTCTTGCCATCACGTTGTAAATTGGGTAGCCAACGCACGTGACCCGCGCGCGCTCACAGCCCGCATCGTCCACTCCTCCACGCACCCTTTGGCCTGATGTATGGACCTCATTACCAAAGCTGCAGACGCTACTTGAATGTTTTTCAATCTCGCTCTGTTATACGACAGCGACGTTGGATCCCCGACTCACACACCTTAACTCTTAAACATGCGAAAATTTCTCGTTGTTGCCCACCCACGCGTTCTCCGGAAAGATACCACACCTGCTTGTCAAGGGACAAGGTCGAACCCCCAAAACGAAAATTCATCTTGCTCAAATCACTGAGTTCATTAGTTTCATTTTACCGGGTTCGCGCACCCCTCCATCATCAAGCGGGGCCCTCGAAGTGCGTATGGGGAAAGAAAGAAACGCGCGAGACACGATAACAAGTCGAAAAGATGAGAAGAAAAATCTCACGGCATGTTGGGGTGCAGAAATGCTGCAATAAATAAAACCTAATAACTCATGATAAATTACACAGTGCGATGGATGCTGTGCTCATTGAATACAAACAAACTGCAAAATCTACACACAGTACAGCAACATTAAAATTACAAATTATTCGCAAATTGTAGACTAAATAAATAAATAAATACAAATTTTAAATAAACTCCATCTTCCAATCGTTAGATCTCCCCATCTTCAAAAAAATCTCATCAATTTGATTAATAATTACCTCATGCTCGTCATCAAACAAGAGGCAAATGATTGCTAGAAAACGCCCACTCGGCCAACTCCCTCATTACATTCCTTCAAGCAGGGTCCTCCAGAAAAACGCGGGAAATTGCGAGCAGGTCCTCGTCAATGGCGTTCATTTCATTTGACATCCCTTTGAAACGCCTGACTCTGTCATCAGGACGACGCCGCTTGCCAACGCCGAACAAAAGACAAACCACCAATCAGTATTTCTGAGGGGATACAGATGAAGGGGGAGGAGTAAATCAACCGCGGAACATCATCCCGTGTTTTGATTTGTGGTGGGAGCGGGCAAACGAGTTTCGACTCTTATCCCATATACAAGTTTTACGCGCCACAATCAAGAAACAAGAAACGAGCTCGGCCAAGTGAAGGAAGGAAGGAAGGAAGGTGGTGGTTATTTTTATCTCGTTCGAGTTACTTTTCATTCATAACCCTCAACATACTTCGTCCCATTCACATCTTATGTATCTTTTCACACTTTTGTTCCTTCGCAGTGTAAGGCAGATAAAAGAAAAGAGGGTTACCATAAGCATTTCCGTTAAAACTCTTGTCAAGTGTGAATTTAGTCGAGTGTTTACTTGGACGAGTTGACCTCGAGTGTCTTGACAACAACTTCTTGTCGGCGCACGTGCTGTTTACGGATCCATCGCCGGGTGTTTAGGAACACCACTTTCAAATATGTAAACATTATAGTCTTTACAATTGACACGTCCAAATGCAAAGCTTAAAATAGATCCTTTTGTGTTCACGGATAAGTGTTGAATAAGTTCTATTTTTTCCCTGCATTTTAATTTGTCTCGAGTTACTCCAATAAATCCATGAATGGGATCCAAAGGGGTGAGTAACCTTTTTAATGATCAAGCACATTTTGTCAAGTCACTCCATTAACAAAACGCAAAACAAAACGGTCCCTTCAACTTTTCTACAAGGGCGTCACCACGCTTTCGCGTTCTCCGACAGAGTTCACTAGAGTGATTAATTAACAATCAATGAGTTAGCAATATTCCAAGCATTCCCCCCGTCGCTCGTCTCGTAAATATGTCACAGCAAAAATTTAAGATATTTCACGCAACTAAACTCTCGTTAAAATAGTCGGATTTTAAACTGCAATTTTTCATCGCCAGTGCAAGTGTTTGTTGCGTTTTTGTTTTGTAATGTTCAAATATACAAAATACAAAAACACAGCAAACACCACTCTTTGAATGCATAGTTACTTGTTTTCACTGGGATTTCCTATCATTTCACTTACCAGTATTTATTTATTAAATTGTTGTTATTTGCATTTGTGGTCCATACAAACTTGTTTGTGGTTTCCCAATGGAGCGCGATCGATGTATTGAGCAGACCTATTTGGAAGAGCCGAGATAAAAACGAGTATCAATAGTCTGTATTTCTACATTTAGCAATAAACAAAACTACTGGTTTCTATTTTTAAAAAAAATTTATTTCGTGTACATTTATTTTCCAGTTGATAGAAATATTTTTCTTTCAATCCCACTTAGCGCACGGCTCCAATTAACCGCGGAGGGGAAGTTGCCAAGAGCAATAGTGCGTGGGTTCACTTAAAACTTGTTCGTGTAATTTTTCATTATTCATAGCTTTCTGCTATGTGCTATTACAAAATTGCAAGAAATTTGCAACATTCTATAATATAATGCTTCTAAATGAACATACCAAAACATGGAAATTTATGAGCATGTAGAAATCTCAATAGGTGCATTCAAACTTTCTGTTTTAATGTTTCTATAAACAGAACGGACACCAAAAACAGCTGTTAACCATCATCAAAAACTGCAAAAATTGAAACGACACTAGAGTGTTTTTTTTATAAAATGTTTTAAAAATGTGTTATGCCTGGTTTTTACAATTAATAGACTGGGGATCGAACTTGTAATTCTTGCAAGTGAAAACCATCTACCACCAAAAAACATAACGATTTTCAAATAAATGGGCCATAATTCGTTCATTGGAAAGAAATGAAAAAAATTCCAATTGCCATTTACTTGTAAAACACAAAAATTGAACTATAAACAGACATAAAACGAAATTGTCGCGTACACTTTCATAGTTAAGCATGTTTCGCTGTTTATAAAACTACCATATAAACAGAAACTTTGAATGCATCTAATGTTTTTTCTCTTTCGTCAACCGGTTTTTAGATCTCACCTTAAGTAGAAAATACTGCAGGTAACTATTTATACTGTTAGACTGTAATATGTATTACTGCAATTTAAAGGCAAATCAGTATATAAGACGCATTCCAAAACTTCCGTGTTAAGCGTTTTAACCGTTTCGTCTTACAAACTTCCATAGACCACCATGAAGTTCTGCACCCACCATCAATTCGCAAAAGCACGTCATGCGCAAATAATTTTAATCAAATAAATTCAAGTTTCTGATTAATTCCTATTCAAAACAGAATCGAATTTGTAAACATCTTATTCGCTATCCGTGGAAGTCACGTGGAATTCAAAAACATAAAGGGAATAATGAAGACTTCTAGACGGAAGTGTACTGAGAGTAGATGACAACTTGCAAATACCTTTGACTCCAGTGTTACCCATCTTTAATAACAGACTCCATCTCTGTGGTAGGTCTTTGAGTAAATCTCCTTTTCTTTCCATTTTTCTTTCACGTCTTTGTTTATCATCCCCTTTGCCATTCACGGCAACTTGCAAGAATGGACTCATTGTACTCCAACTGAAAAACACCCTGCCACATTGTAGCCAAAACTTTCATTCCTTGCAATTCAACATGGCGACTAACAATCAACACGAAGAGAGAAAGAAGAGAGAAAGAGAGAGAGAGCGCGAGAGAGAAAATATTTCTTTTTCATTCCACGCTTCGCTCTATTTTCTAATTATTGGCATCTGAGTCCTCACAAGGCACGCTCAGAGTAATCTCTAAACGGAGGGTGTTCTGGCGCCTCACCGCTTCCGGACGCTCGCTTTTCCCATGCAGATTGTGCGTGATTTGCGTGGTGGCGCCTCCAAGTGGCGAATACAAATTGGTGGCGATGAGGCTTTAACGGGGACATTTCTGTGCAAAAAGGATCCACCAACGGATTTCCAAAGCAAAGCTCTCTCTCCTGTCTGGACATTTCTCGCCAACAATTCCACCCATTTCCCCAACCCCATACCCATCTCATAACCCACACCCTCGTTACAGCGACATCGATTACAACCCACACAATCCAGAGAATAAAAACCCTTTTCTCAGTTTAAATAAACTTGACAACTTAAAAACCATAACAAAAGCGTACAATTCTAAACAAATAATTTTTTATGAAAGAAAGAAAGATGAAATATAATAATCACGGTCATTTTCATAGATGGAAAAAATGTTGTAAGAAGAAATGTAGTAAACCGTGCGTATAAAAAGAGGTGATTTAATATTCCAAGAACGCCTCGGTCCATCGAGTTAGCAAGAAAAAAAACTGAAGCAATATAATGGAAAAGAAGGGACGGATCAAAGTGGACAGTGCGTTTTGGAAAAACGTATTCCATTTTGCACATATAACCATCAAAAAGCAAAAGATGGGGATGTGGGGATATGAAGGAAAGAGTGGTGCGAATCGTTCGACTTTTGTTTGGTGGTACGGACGCAGCTCACCAATTTCCTGCACGGGAGGGAGCTGAGAAATCAGAGTTGCGGGGGCGGATATTACAACGAGAGAAAAAAAAGAAGGCAAGCAAGAAAATAAAAACTCGCCGACAATAAATAGCAAGGGCGTTCTCCGAGCGCCTCCACTTTTACTCAGAAATGGTATACAGGATATTTGCAAGAAGAGTAAGGGAAAACCTCAAACGACCCCAACAACCGGAAATAAAAAATGTTGAATCCAATTTTTCTCTCTATCGTTCGGGTCTCTTATATATATCGAAAATAGTGCGTATAAAACCTGTTTCTCATTCAGGCAGGTGAACCTCTTTGACTCCGATTCATCTCTCCCCTCTTAACTTTAATGAACACCCACAAGAGACTTCCTCGAGTGAGGGTGGGGGGTGGGGGAGATGAGACGCCATCAATTCCCACGACACCCCCGCACCAGGTGTGACCGCAAACGCTGACTGATCCCGACCACATCGTCCAACCTCCCGTCAAACATCAAAGACATCCTTCTTTGACTTTCTCCCCCTATTGATGTGCGGGTGGAACCACTGGTTTTAATGGACGTCCATACACTTCTAAAATCTCCTTGATTTTTCATATTAAAATTATGTGCATATTTTTACTTTTTTTTACTTTATTTTCGATTTAAATGAATAAAAAAAAAGAATGATGAAATGTCAAAACGAGGAGATAATCACAGCGTCTCGTATCTTAGCAACGAAGGGAATAACGACGCGACTCATGAGAACACATCAGGGGGTGTCAAAGGAAGAATGACAACGACCGAGCATTACAGTCCAATCTTGGACTTTTCAAAATTCAACATTCCATCATCGAATTTTTAAGTTTCAAGTATTTTAACTTTCTTACGAAAAAGCAAAGAAAAAATATTATTTCCTTTTATTTTTATTTTATTTTTTTTATTTTTATTTTTTATACAAATTACAAATTAGTCTCCATGTCATCAGCTGACGTTAACGGACCCCAGGGTCGAAAAACACAATTTAAAAATGTTTTCTTCATAATAAATTTTTCAAGTCTGCAACATTCTTTTCTGTTGACCCCGAACGTAACACAAAAATTTTCCAATTTCACAGTCAAGGGTCAAGACAACCCCTCACTCAGCATGAAAAAAGTACAGTTGTGTATAGGGATGAGGAGACGTCACCTGCAACTCAATGGGCGGTAACCCAAATGTCACTATAGCAACGAATCAAATATAGCAAAACATCATCAGGAAATCTATGAAACACTCCATCATTAACCCAAATAAATTCCAAAAAACAAAATAAAAACAACAAAACATAGAAAAAAAAAATTAAACTATATAAATAACACGAGACCACTCAACGACACGAAATTTATTGCTCACGTGCACGCGTTTCTATCAGGCCAAGCCATCAGAATTGGTGTTTTGTCGCCAACTGACGCGTTTCCTTACCCCTCGTCTAGATTTCATCTGATAGAGGGCTGTTAAAGTGCCTTTCTACACCCTCTTGTAGCACATCCGATGCCAAGCAGCATCCAAAGTCTAAACACATTTTTTTCACTTCAATTTCCATTGATTATTTTTAAGTTAAAAGATAAAGCACCGATTTATCGTTATCTTTCATCTTCCACTCCCCAAATCTCATTATGGCATTATATAGCATATAAAGACTATTCGTTTGGACGTCAAAGAAGCCACCAAACCGCACTGTGGACAAACTGCTGTCACGCGTTTCAAAAGGTCTCTTCTTGACAATTGAGACTGGGGTTGTCTAACGCGATGCGACATCAACCCACCCGAGTTAGTCCACCTGGACACGCCCTCCCATCCCTGCCACCTTCGCGTTTTCTACGCCTACACAATAGAAAACAGGATTTTCATGCAAGACCTAAATTTCCACGCATGCCCAGCAAGTGAACTTCCTTCCGTTAACGATTTTAAAATTAAAAACAAAAACAAAAATAAAAAATCTAAAAAAAAACTAAAAAAAAATTTAATTTGCCAAACCCCAATATAAACGGCAAAGAAGACACGACTGTTTCAATGACCGTGACTGCCAGAGAACTCGTTGAATGAACCGTTTCCGCTTTCACCTTCGCAAGACCCAACAAATCGAAAGTAATCTGTCGTCGTCCCGTTCGTTCTAACATCTTAGATTCTTAACCCTTCAATTTCGTGCGAGGTGCTGCGAAGTGAAGCAACCATAATTTTCTTCTGCCAAGCTTTCGACTCGTTCTTTGTGCAGAATAAGGCCAGTTGTAATTTCATCTTTTTCCTTTCATTTCTCTACTCCTCCCTTGTCATCAGCACTCACTCTCCACCCCCCTCCGCCTACCTCTTCTTCCTTTGTACATCTGCGCAATGGATCTGCGCAAACGCCGCCTGTCATCGGCAGACGCGCGCGCTTCGGCTCGTGGCACAAAGCGTTCGCCGCCGCGGGGTGCTTTTATTGGCCGTCACTGCAGCTCGCATTGCGTCATTAAGCTGCGCGCGCACCCGATGACCCCATTTGCAAGAAAATCCAAACTCCAATTCAGCCATCTTTCCCGTAGAAAAAAATTCCCCTCAAAACTTTCACAAAAATTCCACAGATTTCCAACTCCTCCATTGTTGGAGCTTATGACTTATTTCCCCCCTCGCGTAGGCGCATAATCCCAGCCCATCCCCCTTTCTACCCCTACAGGATATGCAGACAATCCACGCATAAACTCGCTCAAAACGCAACGGGTGGGCGTTAAGACGTAAAGCAAAAATCGCCCATCATCTCATTTTCGGGTGTCTAAAAAATCCTTTCTAATTCAAATGCCGCAAACAGAGCCAAACTCCAGTGAGAAAACAGTCGCCAAGAGTGAGGCAAAATACATCGAAAAACATAGCACTTTTTCATGCCATTAAAACACGAGTAGCCGCAAATGTTTTGCAAATGTAAAGCACATTTATGTAGCTGCATTTTCTCCTTTTATTTCAAAATGGTGGAGTGACCAACGGTCCAGCTTCCTGGACTGGCATGCGGGCGTCCGGGGCCCTGCCGCGTACTACGCAGTGGGGGCGCCGAGAGAAAAGGAAGTGGCTCCGGAGACCAGGCGCATCAAACGGCGACACAACACGACACAAAACACAGCTCGGATTCTCCAGGTAAGAAGCTGAATCTATTTACTCACTCAATTTACATCCTAAAGTTTCATCTTTTTAATTGATCATTTGGAGCATGTTTGAGTACTGTACAATGTGGGCAGCGAAATGATTTGAAAAATAATTACACTAAATATACTAATCATTGCAAACTCCACAAAAAAATTAATAATTTTCAATTTCGTTTGTAGACGTTCATTCCCCTCTTTCAAGGGTCGCATCTTACAAGTACTAACAATGCAATTTATTAATGACAGCCTCGAGCTTACTTCCTCATATAATATGCACTTTAACCTCATAAAGCTAATTTAATTTTAATTCAATTTAACTAAAATTGAGTTGGATAATAAAAAAGAATTGAAAAAAAATTTTTTTTTGAAAAATAAAAAATAAATAAAAATAATAATTTTTTTTGAAAAATAAAAAATAAATAAAAATAATAATTTTTTTTGAAAAATTCTCGCATTCGTAAAATATATTCGGCCACTTTATTTAAGACTGTTTTCTTGTAACTGCCAGGCGTCCACAATTCACCTGCCTAACAAGGTGGTAACTAAGGGTGCCCTCGCGCCACTAATAATTCTCCAAAATATCTCTTGCTGTCAACCACTTCAAAAAAACCCAGCGTCTCTCATTACAAGCACGATGACATTAGCTGAAAACAATCTTTTAAATCACTATTTCTTAATCCCATTCATTTTCAAATGTTTTATAAACCAAAACGAAATAAAGAAAGAGAAAAAAAAATCTAAAAATATTTGTCTTTCTTTATCCGACTTTTAACACCTGTGTACAACTGCCATCTCCACCCACACAGATCAGCAAAGCTGATACGAAGTGGGGCGAGGGATGAAAAACACGGAAAAGGCATGGGATGGCAAGTTAACAAAAAAATTGCAATCGGGACGCGGTTCTCAGGTGGGTGGATGGAAGAATCAAGAAGGGGAGTGCGTTGACGGATGCCTGATAGGCATTGGTATGGCTGGCATTACGCCCCCTAGTGCGTACGGAACGAACCACTCCACATTGTGGCCTACGGCCACAAGGTAGAATAGTTGTCAAGACGACCAACAAAACATTGCTGTTTTTTTTATTTTTAATTCTATTTTCTTAGATTATTTTTAACTTAAAAAATAAATCAAAAATCAATTTAGTGATATGCGTTTTACAACCAACAGCCTTAATTTTATAACGCGGAGAATGAAAAGAAAATTGATTACCTTCGAATTTGACCTAGATATCAAGAACCACATTGGAAAATAAAAAAGGACCTATAAAAAAAAGTAATTCCTGTAATTAAACTTGCAAAACCTTAATAAAACATGTGTAGAGCGATATATACATGTATATAATATTATCTAATAAGAAATCACTGGTAAAGTTAAATTTAATTCGAAGCCGCTCTTGCCTTTTATGGACACGCTCAAGCTATCAAACATAATCAAAAAAGGCTGTGTGTACTTTATCGAAAAGTGACATTCACAAACTTACACTGGAAGGGCGTACCGGTACAATTCCTTTAGACGCACACCTTTTCATACAAGCGTCTCTCTTCAGACAGGTGTCTTAGCTGTATCAGACAAGACCCTTTCGCTCTAACAACTTTTGACATAACAACGACTCCCAACGTCTCACCGTCTCATTCACATCGCGCCCTCCGACCCACACCATCTAAACCGAAAAATCTCTTACCCCCACCCCAAACCCATCGGCGGGAGATTGTCTTAATTGTATTTTTCCCGCCCGCCGGGAAATATCGCCTTACGCGTTTTCACAATGGGTACCGCACCGAATTGACCAACCACTGCGCGTCGCTGTATCGAGTTACCCCCTCCCAAACTAAAGCCCACCATACACATCAAACCCCCTACTCAAGGCCTCCCCCTCGTGTCGCAGCCATAGGTGCATGGATATAGAAAGACCACGTCTACAAACCCACCCTACCTTTCTCAACAGGTAAATCTATATCTTACCCTTTCATAATGCAACATCCGCATCCCTCCTCCTCGTGTCAACTTTTCAATCCCTCTTTTTCTCCCGACGAGAACTTCATCCACGAAACTTGTCACGTTCGTTTGCTTTTTCTTTTTTCTTTTTTTTTTATTCCTTTTTCCTCCTCCGGTTCTTTTTTTTAAAACTTTTATTTTATTTTATTTTTTTTATATGTGTATTATTATTTCGAAAATATATACACTTAAGTTACTTTTCTTTGTGTACGACTTCAACAGATTAGGATTTTGATAGAAACTTGACAAGTGCAGTTATTGGATTTAGCTTTTCAAAACGAGTTGTATGAGAAGTGTTAATCAACAAAACTCCATTCTCGCAATTCGCTTTCTCTTTTCAAAGTGGCGCCCATATCCGGGATTGGATGTTATTATCACTTTGGAGACCTTGCAGGGGCGTCTCAATAAATTTCCAATTTGCTCAAACTCTTATTAAACTCAAAGTAATCAACTAAAATTTCAATTCATCGGTTGACCACCTGCATTCTTCCACCATTGACTTTTTTTTTTGTTGAAAAAAATCAGGAACATACAAACGGACACGTCGCGTGTAAAACTAAGCCTAATTTAATAAGTTATTCCCACACCTGCCTCCTGCGTTAATCCGCCATGGGGAAATACAAATTCAAAATTTAAAAAAAAGGATAATAATAATAATAATAAATTGCCTCCCAATTAAAGGTGAGAAATTTAATGCATTAAAATGTTTAATTTAATGTATATAAATATTTACACACCCAAAATTTATACAGTTTGAGCCATAATTTAGAGCAAAACAACCAGAATTTTGTTTATAAGGCTATGAAAACCTTTAATCTAATGTTATTAATGTCAAATTTATATACTTAGATGACTAACATAAAAAGTGAATCTCTTTGTTGGTGCATTGAGTACCGCACTCTTTTATTAATTTTGCCCAAATAAAACTTAAATGTAAACTTGAGGCATGAAACGTGATTTTTCATTATACGAGGAAGTAATTTCCAACACCTATAATCATACAGATGAGGCCTATTTGCATGTAACCAACTATTTTATAGGTCTTTCTAAGATACCCAACCTGAGTGACTTTCATTTCCTGCAGGCTGTTCACTGAAAAATAATATTTTACTATTTTTAATACACTAAATTTAGGCCTATAAGCTCGAGCAACAACAACAAAGGGAGGGAAAAAAGACGGTAAGAGGCTTAGCTTTGCCTCAAAGCCCATTATAATGTCTAAATTATATTCTAATATGATAATTTGTGATACGGTATGACTAATTACAGCAGAAAGCGGCATTCAAAGTTTTAGCAACATTTTAAAACCCGATTACTTTGAATTATACAAAAGTTTCATGAAGGAAAATCAGGAATTTTGAAAAGTCGTGTTAAGTTTGCACGCCACAGATGACTTATTCTGTGTCTGGTGTGGCCTTAAGGAAACAATCTTCACCTGTTCACAGAAGCAAGTAAAAACGAGTTGAGTTAATTATTTTATGACCATAAAGACATGCAAATTAAAAGTTTAAAAAAAAATAAAAACTTGAGTCCTTTAATGTATAGAACCTTTGTAGTCCATTGTGTTTTTGTTTTCGTCTAAACACGTGTTTGTGAAAAGCTTTTGAAGGAAAAAGGAAAAATATTCGCCTAAATATTTGCCACAAAAGAAACTTTAAAAAAAAATGAAATAAAAAAATAAAAAATGTAAATGTAATTACTTTTAAATGAAAAAGAAAACAATATATACAAATAAAATGGAGAAAAAAATTGCACAATATATAAAAAAAAAGAAAAGCCTACCTCTTTCTCAAGTTGGCTAACCCCAAACCCATAAACAAGAGTGAAAGAAAAAAAATTATGATTGCCATCCTACTGACCAAAATATGATGGCTACCGCTTACAAGTGCGCAGGCGCCAACCGTAACTTATCCCCACCCCATCCCCCACACGTGATCAGGAATGCGTCTCAAACACGTGGATAAAAAGCCCCGCTAGAACAACTCGCAATTCAATTTTACATAAATACCACGCCTTGTATGGAGGTTACACATTGTAACAATTTGTGCATCTCTTGTAGGGACAGTAGGGGGTCACGACGAGCAGACAGAAGAAGAATAATGTAAAGAAAACTAAAAATCCCAAACAAATTTATGATAAATTGAAACACGCCCCATAAAACACAATTTGCGCACCCATTTTGTGCATCCTTCATAAATCATGCGTACAAATTTCACTTTGACCAACAAGACATTGATATCCAATTTCGGTTCTCGTCTTCCCCGTCTGTGGGATTCCATAGATCTGTTGTTTCCCTCTTTTTAATCTCGTCCAGCATGTAAAACATGAGACGTTTCACATGGTCATCAATGAAGAAACGGTTTGGTATGTTTTGCGGAAGCAGTTGCTTTCGCAAAACATATATTTTAAAACTCCAACAATAATTAACTAATTGGTCAAGGATATTGCCCTCAAGTGTGAATTGCTCCTAATTTTAATTGGACGTTTTTAAGTTAGATCTTAATGCACATGAGCTTTTTTTAGTTTTCATTCCAGTGCCATTAAAATACCTCTCTCTTTCTCGTTCCTTCTTTGTGACCTCTGTTGCAGCTGGCGGTGTTAACTTTAATTTACCTACTCTCCTCTCTAGTGCTAGGACTTATGAAATTTCTGGAATGTTTCCTGAAACCATTAACAATTCACCCTAACACAGCCATTACGAAATCGCAGCGAACTTAGTGATTTTTGTTTATTTCCTTCAAATCTCCAAAACAAATTTCTAAAAATAGATGAAAGTTCGCCATCTGTCTCGCTTTCCATTTGACCTCAGGGGTAAGAATCATTACAACAATCATCGAGTGTCCCTCAACAATACCCACATCTATCTAAGCAACAGAATCCCGCACTGATCCAATAGAACAATTTACCAACATTAGATCCAACATCCAAAACTTAATCAAAAACACACCCTAAACAACTATAATGGCGGAATGGGCGTTGCTAGGCAACAAACACGTGCAACCTGCGAGGCGTCCACACCAAGCATGATGGGAGGAGCTCTCCCGTAGCGCACGCGCAGACTGGAGCCACAATGAAAACATTGGCCACCTGTGGTGAGAGGGGCTGGACCTTCCACTACACATCGCTCCGCCTCTACTCTCTCTCGCTCTCTGCTAAAGGGGGATAGTAAAAGAACGGGGGGAAATACAGAGGGGTGGGAGGGTGTTCAACAGCTGGAATTCACCCTCCGCCCCCACCATCTCTTTGCTTCCATTAGAACGGCGTTGCCTCAAACAGCGCACTCACGCGGCGAATCTGTTCATTAATCTTTTTTTTTTCCCTTCCCTTTCTGCATGTTTTGTATGAGCCCTTACATTGTACACCCAATTTAATAAGCACGAATTACGCTCATGAGACGCGCTTGGCTTTGACAAATGAAGAGAACATTAGGCCGTGGTAATTTACCACGCATAGAACTCACCTTACCATGAGTTAAAAAGAATTTTTCTCAGGAAAAAAAAAAAACAACTTACCTTCTACGCAGTTGTCAAATATCATCAATTTTGTCGAGAAAAAAATAATTTTAATTTATAGTAATAATATTAATGTAAAAAATATTTCTAGAGTTATTCCGCAATTAAAAATAGTTTGTTTTAAAATTAGATAAAATATGAAATGGAAATAAATTTTAGTCTGAATTATTATGGTTAAAAAAAATGACAAATAAATTTCAAGATAAGTGTCGTGAATATTTTTTTCTTCTTTTTTTTGTCGTTACAAAAATAATGATAAAAAAGTAGGAATTAGAAAAACCAATATACAGTAAAAAATAAAATATTGACACTATATATCAATTTAATTAATTAAATTGACCTTGATACGATGCAAGAACTCGGACTCGTAGAAACATAACTTTGCAAGAGAGTCAACGATTCTTAAAATTATTCAAAATTCATAATAGTGCAATGAAGCCTAAATCTGGGCGTGTTTGACATGACTAAAAGCACCCCTCTGTCGACAAGATCCATCATCGGTTGATAACATCTTATTCGACAAAGATTTCCACATTCCCACCCTCCGGCCTCCCACCTGGGCCATACAAAATGGAGACACAAAAGTCGAAAAATTAAAATTTTTAAATGTTTCTCGATTTTTCACTCCCTCACCCCAAATCTTTTTTTTTTTTAATCAGCATTTTTTTACCATTTATCAAAAGTTTAGTGTGATTTACTAATTTATCACCTTGCACTGAATTTTTTATAGACCTATAAATGAAAGGCACGTCCAAGTTTTCACCTGAAGTTGACAAGCTAAAGCAGTTGAGAATTTATGTCAACTTGTAACTCGGGTGTTTTTAATTGCAATTATTTTTTCATCTCGGCTCCCTCGACCTGTTCTAAGCCTAAAGTTTACTAATTTGGGCTCTAATTTATGTCCTGCCTTCTGCCGCTCGTTTTAGCGACTGTTGGAAATTCAACACCATATGTGCTAAAAGAATACAAAATACCAGCGTCGTATGCGTATAATTGCTACTGTTGTCAAAAATCCTGTTAAAACGAGAGATTTAGATTGTACAGTTATAATAAAAACATTTTTAATAATAAGATTTCAAAATATATAGTTAATTAAAGAGTGTGAGTTGATTTTATTACTTTTTTTTAACGTTTTATGCAGTAGCTTTATAAAAACTTGCTAAACGTCGGTCAAAATAATTATTCTGCGCACACTCGACAAATAATGTGGTGTGCCTCAATGAAATTCAATTCAAAAATGAAGAAAAAAATTAAAAAAAAGAGATGCGCTTTATATAAAAACATCTTAAAATTGGATAATTAGCAAAATGCAACACCGTACCTCTAAAGATTGCACAATTCGGCGGAAACTTGTAAAAAAAATAATTAAATAAAGTAAAATATACATTCAAGAAAAACAAACATGTTTAAGATAGTCTTTACACGTGAAAACCAGTACTATAAAGAAATTTGTCAAAAAACAACAACAACTTGTAAAAAAAACCTTTGTTTCTGGACACGACCCCCTGCTGACCACAATGACCACTCGGGCCAATGTTTCTTGTCCCCTACTCCATTGAGACACAAACCTTATGTATAACACGACAATTTAGATCATATCACTTGTTCCTGCATCGCTTCCACATGGCACAAACAAATCAAACTCCAAACACGAGCTTCCTCAATTAATTACACCACATCTGGAACAAATTCACTTCCCCTCAATAAATTGTTAAATAAATCGAAAAATCCACTATAAAATACTTTAAACTTTATTTTTTTTTCCTTCCTCCCTCTCTTTCTTTCTTTTCAAATTCCGAAACGAGAAAAAGAGATTGCTATTGCAAATGCAGACTTGATTGCAGTTTTTCCTGTTTGCGACAACGCAGAGATTTAAAGTCAATTGAGCATATGCAAAATCAAGGGTGGAATG
>JAQIXU010000824.1:0-24458 GCA_034701245.1 Strigamia transsilvanica | reverse complement strand
TTTTCTTGAATTTTTTCAAATTTTCTCGAATTTTTTTCAAATTTTCTTGAATTTTTTCAAATTTTCTCGAATTTTTTTCAAATTTTCTTGAATTTTTTCAAATTTTCTCGAATTTTTTTCAAATTTTCTTGAATTTTTTCAAATTTTCCAAAATAAATCCAAAAAAAATTTCTGGCTTGCACAATCAATCATTTAATAAAAAAATCTCGATTTTTCTCGTCTCGTACGAGATCTCGTTTTGGAAAACGGAGATTTTAAAACGACCGAGATACCGGAAGTATAATTCTCCCGTCATCCAAACTCAACAAATTACATGAACAATAGCAACATGTTTTATTGCGATATTTCGAACGATCTCAGCTGTGAGTCGAGCCTTTGAATTTATTACCACACAGACAAGCCAACAAATTGTCACCATTCAAATGCAGAACGATATGAAAACTAAAGCTAGGTTCACACTACTGTATTCACAGATTGTGGAAGGGAAATAACGTGGTTACAAAATAAAGGAAGTGTGCAAACAACCAATGGCAAACAATCACGTAGCCAAATGGCCATGATATGCTGGAATTCTAGATCTAAATGGGCAAACAAATTATTGAATTGTTTCGGCCATATGCCCATTTATAATGTACGAACAAAACATATACTGAAGCTGAAAAGGAATGCAATGCAGTGCCCCGCTATCAACTAAACTAACAACTGTTGCACCCTGAAGCATAAACAAAACATGTTTTGCAAAATCGAATAATTCTTTTTATAGTGTTATGATAGATGAAAGAAAGACGTGTTAATTTGAATTCTGCTTACGAATGCCACATTAGGCAGCATCGGATAAGTTAATTTCTTACTTCTCACTGCTGGTTTGAACGTAATGTATAGTAAATCTAGGATATTGCTATTTCCTTCCTTCTCTGTTTCAACTGACAGCATAAATTTGTGTATCACTCACTATAAATAAACCTTTCCTCTTTTGTTGAACAATAAACTTGTGGACAAAAACAGATGATTTATTTTGTTGTTAGTTTTAATTATTCAATTGAATAAAAACGAACAAATGCAGAAACCCAATCAGTTTTTTTTTAAATTTGTTATTTCTAATCATTAAATTGTTCGTTTGGTTAAAAGAATATTTTGGTAAACATCTCATTTAAGTTCAGCTAATGCCGAAACAATTGTTCTATCGCTGTTGTATTAAAGTCCTGAAGAAAATCTCCACAACTTGTGCAGTATATTGTACTTACTGGCAAGCTGCGATTCCTAACAGGCATAAATGTCCATATTTCTTTCCCCTTTTGTTGCAAACAGGACAAGACTTGGTTGGTAATTTGCGCTACAAACAAACAAGTTTTAAATCATATTAGATATTTTTATCGCTATTAAAAAGTGCTCAAAGTTGTAAATGGTTACATAATTAGTTTCAAGCTGCAATTTGTAATTCGTGTTTACTTCCACGATGATTTCCACGAGTATCGCAAATGAGACGATGGATTTTAGTAATCGCAACATGGTTTAGAGTCCGATATTTTCTGGCAGCGGAAACTGAAAAGAAGAAAAAAATCAATAAAAACGAATTTTAAAAATCAAAACAAATACTAAAACTTACCTAGGAAAAGTAAATCAAACATTATAATCGCAAACAAATTATTTTTTTTTTTTTAACCAAAACCAAATTTGCTGTTAAAACTAATTTTGCTTCAAACCAGTTTTAGAATTAACATACATAACAGAAACTACTACACTTCCCTATCTGCGATTGGGTGCACCTGGTTAAGCAAATTAAGCAAAACGGAATTTTATGCCCTAAATGCAGTTAAAATAAAACTACAAATTAACTTCACACTACAAAATAAATCAAGTTTTTAAAATATTTTCATTTCTATAAGTAAAATCTTTCTTACAGTTTATTCTAATTATTATGAACACTAATTTATTTTTTATCTACAATATTCACATTAATTTCAACCAAATTTAAGCGGCGTAAAATTTCCTTTTAACTGCTCTCGAATTTCGACAGCTTGTTTCTTGTATTTGGCTGCTAATTCCTCATTTTTTTCAACACCATCTCCTCTACTATACATTTGACTGACATTATTACACGCATGATGATGACCAAGTTCGCACCCTTTTAAAGCACATTCAAAGGCTTTTCTAAAATTCACTGGTATTACATCTTTAACACCACGAATATACAATCCACTCGCATGAAAACAACACTTAGGATCACCAGCTTGACATCCACGTTCGAAATAAGAAATTGATTTCTTGTGGTCGCGGCGCTCCATAAGTTCAGGTGCTTGCAATAAAACACCCGCACCTAAGCAGCCTTGTGGACTTCCATTATCGCAACCTTTACTTAAATACTTCAATGCTTCCACAAAGTTTTGTCCAGTATTGCCTACATCAAATTCAAATTGTTATTCAAAATTATTATTTGCTAATCGTTTTATTTTGTCCAGTTAGGCATACCTTTTCCTATTAGGGAATAAGCTCCGTATTTATAGCAACTTTTCCCGTAGCTACGCTCGTCACAATTTAATTTATACACTGCTGCAGCTTTAGGAAAATCTTTTTTCACAGCTTCCATGTAGTCTCCCAAAAGATGACATCCTAAAATAATAAATACGTGATGTTATGTATTTGTTTAAAAAATTTTGCACATGTAAATGCGATAATGTTATGTAGACCTTCGGAATTTTTCTCTTTGTAACACGAAAACCTATACTCTATTCCTAAATTTTCTAAATATTCTTGAACTTCTTCTTCTCGCTTCAAATCATAGGGTGCTGCCATTTTGTAAAACAGAAATTAAGCTACGACTATTTGTTGGTAGATGGCTCTATGGAAGAACCGCACTGCATTTGTATCGGCATCTAGTGTAAAAGGTGCGAACTAATACCAATACTCGCAGTTAAGCTTTTTCATTTTATTTACTTTTATTTTTCTAAGAAGTTGGTTAAACTGCATTCTCATATCCCAAAGAAATTCTGAATGTGAATGTCAACACATTGGAAATATAAATATCGGTTGAATATTTTTCATTAATTTTTATTATCTAAAACATCGCAAATTCAATAAACAGTTGACTATTTACGTGTTATCACATAGAGTACAATAAAAAAAATTAAGTTAGACATAAACATTGCCAGCACCACAAACATTGTATCGGCAACAGGCTCGAGTTGGATCCATGCGAATTCGCCCATTAGATCTGAAGGAAAAGGAGAAAAATAAATAAAAACTCTGCTAATTGTAATCTGATGTAAACAAATTAATATATAACTTACTGGCAACTAGCAACATTTAATTGGCACGAGTTACCATACATTTTGCCATCAGTGCCACATACAGGTGAAAAAACCATTGGACAGATCGTGGGACATTTGTATTGTTGATTCCCGCCACAAGCAAATATGGTCGAGACTAAAACATATATAGAATAATCAAATCATCACATTTGATAAATCGGAAATTATTACTTACTCAGTGCAAACACCGTGAAAATCTGAAAAACTCTCGTAGTTGATGTCATCTTGTTGAAACTTTTGTAACAAATGAAAAGTTAAATTGGCATCTGGGGCATTTAGTTCGATATTTATAAGTTAACTCGTTTTATGCCAATGTCACAAAGTAATTAACCTTGTCAAGGTGTTAATAATTGCTAGAAAAATCTGTATTTGTAATTATAATCCACTGTTTCCTGGGAAATACAAAGGTTGTGACATCCTGTGAGATGTTTCTAAGAAATACCGTGCACCTGCTGGGCACTACCACTTGTATCAACAGAACATGTATTATACAAATAAGTTGTTGGTATTCATTTCAATCCCCTCATTTATCTGACGACCCGAATGTCGATTAAATAAACATAAAGCTTTGTTCGAAATAGGTCAAATAAAAAGTGTGAAAGTGATTCAATTATGCGACACAATTCTTCCATGCTTTATCCATTACAATTTTAAAAACTATGAAGAATTTATGTCCGCAATATCAGGACGTGTGAAATTTAAAACGAAGTTATATAGGATAGTAAGTTATCTTCATTGTTTCCGATTAGACCGTGCAGTCAAGCCCAACCGCTAAAGGATTTTCCTGCTTTGCGTTTTATTTCCCGATCAATAGCTTAATTTAAAAGAAAATATCATAGATTTACCTTTCATGCAACTAATAACCACAGTATTTTATTCTAATAAGCCTTTCAATACATGAGATTAACATTTAACAGTGTTGAGGGATGTGTGAAACCGAGTTAGCCGACATTACACCGAGGGTTGTCCTTGCAGCATGCTCTAGTAGGATCGAACTGGATTTTTCCTCCACTTCTAAAATACCACATTACAATACAATTATACATTTTCTGTTTTTAAATTTTTAAGAAAATCTTACTTGCAAATTTCGTATTCTAACACGCATTTGTTGCTGTACAGTTTGTTATTACGATCACAAACTGGACTGTAAATTGCTGCACAAACTTCTTGGCACTGTTGTGCATTAATAAATGCAACTTAAAATAAAAATAATTGTAAATTGTATTTTAAAAAAAAAGTTTCAAGCATTAAAGAATACTCATAGCGCAAAAGGCGAACACGGCGAGCGATTTGCTGATCATCTTGAATGAAGATAGCTTTGAAATGTGATCGGTTCAAAGTGACCGGAACTATATAAAAGCTTTTCCCATTTAATTATATACCTGCGTATGTAAATAACCTTGCTTTAAATTGTGCGATGTCAGCAAAGTTGTTGCACAATACTTTATTTGTAAAACGTCAAGTACGGAGAACTAAATGATTTATTGATCTTTACCCAGTGGAATATTCAAGACAAATTAAATCAAAACAAATAGTTTTTCCTTTTACTGATAATTAATACAGCACTTGAAAAGCATTAATTCATTTTACAAATTAGTATCCAAATAAATCAAAGAAAAAACCAAATACTCGTAAAATTTCCAGGAAACTTAATTGATCAAATAAGAAAATATATTTGTACTGTACTCATTAATTTGAAGGTTGCATCATACATATAATTATGTAAGTTTAATGTAATATATTTAATCCGAAACAAACAAACCAGCTGGGAGCAGTTGATTTTCCCTGGTAATATACTATGTATATAATTTAAAGAATTTAAAATTTAATCTTAATTTAGATATAGCTAGAATGAATGCATGACCGAGTAAATGTTGTTATTGAGAATTTTTAGAAGTTGGATAAAGAAAATAAACTTCCTTTCTATGAAAATAACATGGAAAAAGTTCTAAAATCATTTTGTAATTATCATTCTATTTCATTTGTAAACTATTAAAATGCAAAAGTAAAATTTGTTGGTGTTATGCAGCAAAGCTTTATAGGCGATCCATTTATAAAATACTGTGCTGAGCGATATCAATTGCTGCTAAAATTGCAAATTTAAAATACTTTTAATTTAATCGAAATTTTGGAATGTGGCAATGACAGGAATATCCAGACAGACGTATCGATCCAAGCATCACTTCACTGCATTACATGGAACTGGGGCCCGTTTAGTTTATAGTAATTTATTTTTTTCAACTTTTCATGATTTTGAATTCATGAATCCGGTACTTTTTCTACGAAAGGGTTTACAGTATTTCACAACAATTTGCTATCTATTTATACATTTCGGGATAATAGTAAATTGATTTTCTATTCTGAAATCAATTGCTAATCAGTTTATTTTGCATAAATTGTGAAAGAAATACATCAAAACTAAAATTAATAATCAACTCGTTTAAACCACAGATTAATCATCATCCCATTAGTGTGTTAAAAGTTTTAGAGAAAAATATGAAACGTAATTTGAGCTCAATTTAATTTTATTTCTTATGCGTAACTAAATCGCACGTCATTTACAACTAGCTCCTGTAGAGTCTTCGTGGATGTTTCCGCCGTTTCTATTCAAACAATAATCAATTTCAAAAATATCTATCAAAGTAAAACTTACTTACTCGCAACTAGCTTTCTTCAATAAGCACGGGTTATTATATGTGATCCCGTCAGTACCACACACACGATTAATCTCTTTCGAACAAGATTCTGGACATTTTGATGTCTCTTCACCATGATGTTGTCGACATGCAAAAACAATTGCCACTGCACCTAAATCGAAAAAATTAGATTACTAAACAAATTACTGAAAAAAATTCAGTTTCACTTACAAGCGACTAGCATTACGCTAAAACAAGAATTTCTTCCGAATCCAAACATTTCAAATGACAAATTTTAGAATTTTTCCGTAGTCAAAACGACACTTTCAATTAAACTAATCCCGCACTGGTAGAGTGGTAGTTGCTTTTATATGGTATTATTGTGATTAATTAGCCTATTTAACATCCTCGTACTAACAAAAGCTACAGCTTTCGAAACACGGAAAGGTTTCCGCAATTTCACTCAATCATATAAGGTCATAAACTCTTTTTCAAAGCATTTAAGTTTAGGTGGTATTGCACAGGTTAAATAAAAATGTTTAGCAAAAATGAAATATACGCTTTATTTATTTATTTTTATTATTAAATTGTGACTGCGCAGTGGCCATTTAATGGATATGGCAAACTGGTTATATTATCGACTTCACCGTTAAGTCCAGGCAAGAAACACCGTACGCTGGAAAGCACGCTGTTTGACTCAGCTGAATAACCACCAATCAAAAATGTGAGATCAACTGAAAACAATCGAAACAAATTGACCTAATAAAGCATCAGATATATTGCCCAAATGCCCATTCGCTTCTAAAGTTAACACTTATTTACATAAAGTGGCTACAGCTGCAGATTCTCTGTTCATTTGTAAAGAATGGTTAATACTCCAGTTATCTTTTCCCTCCACATACACTTCAGCATCCATGTTTCGACAGTCGATTGCTGTACCACCAAGAACCACCATCATGTCTGATAAAGCTACCAACATGGCTGACATGCGGGGAATCCTCAATGGCAATTGAATATGCCATCTATGCAGATTTGTATATAAATAAATCGAACTAAAACACTTAAGCTGAATTTACCTATTCGTATTAAAATGATAACATTCTACCGATCCAGTAATAGTCACTAAATTCACATCGATGTCATTTGTTGCACCACCGCAAACCCAAATACGATTTCTGTAAACAGCCGCAGCCATTGCCATTCTTGGGATGTTCATAGCTGAAATATTGATCCAACGATCTAAATGCGGTTCGTAGAACTCTGTTGATTGAAGTAACCTAAGCAAGAAAACAAACCCCACAATTTTTCTCCTCTAATTCGTACATCTCACTAAAACCTACTTTTCAGAAGCATCTTTACCTCCGATAGCGATCAATTTACCACAATGAGCGACAAGCGCATGACAAGTTCTTGTTTCCAACATGTCACTCCGCTTAGTCCACTGTTTAGTGCGATGATCGAAGCACCAGTTGGATTTGCTAACAGATTTAGCTGTCGATCGAGTGGGTAATATAGCTCCACCTTGTCTCATAGAACAAATTTAAGTGGCCAAAAAGTAAAACGTAAATTGTAAAACATCAAACCTGTCACATATATGCGCTTATCTAACATTGCACATGCACTTTGAACAAATGGCACCGGCGTGGCACAAATCGGTGCCCAAATATTTTTTTGTGCGTCGTAGTAAAGAACAGTAGAAGCTTTAAAAAATGAAAATAAGTTTTCAATATAAAATGGGCATCAGTGGTATGTTTGAAATTACCCGTAGCGAGAGGTTTGTGTTTTGGATCCAAACCGCCTATTACAATTAAACCGACAAGGGCTTTGTCCTCTGTAATCACACAACTTGTCTTTGTATTCATAATTCGCGTCCGCTTCCATTTGCGATACTGTCTTTGAATTTTCCGCGCGGCTTCGTTTAGTATCTTGAGGTTATTCCTGACACGAAACCCACGGAAAAAGGCCTGTAATGCAATAGCAGCCAACTCTTGCTTGTTCAGATGCGGATAAAACCTCAGAAGTTTTTGCCAGGGCAACGGTCTTCTCGAGGTGCACATTGGAGAAGAAATCCAACGTGCCAAGTTGCTACGAGACATCGGTTTTGTTTTTATTGAATCTCTCCCAGCTCTCCCCGTAAATGAGCACGCTGAAGTGGAAACAACAAGTGATTCCGTTTCGTTTACGTTTAGATTCAATTTAATTTCGCTTTTAGACTGTTCAGCTAGTTTCTCTTCGCTACCAGATGCAACATCGCAAACTTTTTGCAAAATTATGTCACCGGTGTTTAATCTCGATGTCCTTAGACGAGTTCTGCAAACGGGTTTTAAATCCGGAAAACGAGAGATCTGATTCGTTTTGACGGCCGCATGATACCTGCGATAAAATTCTTTTTACTGAAAGTTAATTGTGACGTATATCAAATTACCACAAATTCTACCTACTTGAATGCATTGAGAAACATTGTCCTCACTTCCGGTATTTCCAATACCGGAAACTCGCTAGTCCTCAACGAAAAGAGGAGCAAATCCTGTTTAGACAACAGCTGCATGCGGACACAAGACATCACTCGTAAAGTGTATTTTTTGCGATTATCCCAATCGTGATTCAGCCACCGTACAGCTGAATCAAAAACAGTTTTTTCACTGAAAATTAAGAATCACATTAGATATACTCATGCAGAAAATAATTACACACGTACCTATCGATTATGATATCATCATCAGATAAAAGCATGCATACAAAATCAATATTAAATCGCATAAAGTTAGGATGTTTCACAACACTCCCGAATGATGATATCAAAATGTTACAAAGAGAACTGAATAAATCAGTAGTGCCATGTTGTTCAATAAATCCATAAATATCCGTGATATTTGAAGCCATAAATTTGTCCAGGATTAATTTTTTGCAGATTATTATCAGAGCTGGAAATAAAAACGGTTTGGAGGACATGGGAAGAAAATACATAAATATTTGTACAAATCTGACCTTCGATTTTCAATTGCGATGCAGTATTGAAGATGTGGATTGTAGTTGGTAAGCTCAGTAATTCTTTTTCTATTTCAGACGTGTGCATCCACCGTAAGATCACATCGCATACCGCGAAATTCAAATTATCAAATGAAATGGTGCATGAATTCGGCCAGAAACTTAAAACCTCTCTCAAGTGCAAACTGTGATTTATTAGAAGAGACCTAAAACAAATTGATCATGATATTCATGAATGAAGTGGAAAAAACGAATTACTTTCTATTTCTAGACCTTTTAACTTTAATTGTTTTGGGGTCAATATGCAAATAAACAAATTCAGATGGTGAGATATTTGATTCCTCATTTCGAGCCATTGCCATGGTTATATAACAGGTATTTTAAATGAACACATAACGCCATCAGCCGACAAAATGTACAGTGAAAACTGTCAATTAAGACAGGTTGCAATGTACGTATTGCAAAATACGTATACCAAATGGTAGGTTCCACAAGATAATCACATTTCACTATTCAGCAATTATTTTTATTGGTTATAACATGACAGTGTACAGTAATCTCAATTCTTTTTTTGCAAGTCCAAAAAATTGTAAACTGTGACATAACTGTGAGCACACAAACCCCTAAAAATATCCATAATGCAATGGAGAGATTACGTTAGATGTAAACATGCCATCTGTTCTTTCCCATTATTTAGCAATTATTATTTTTTTATTACAGTATATAGATATAAATTCTAGTTTGCTGTACACATCTGATGATAAGATGATAATTTTGACAGTTGTTTGAACTGCACAATTTTCTGTTTGCTTTATTTGAAGATAATGTTTTTGCAAGGTCGGTCGACCTTGGTATTTTGTGTAGTGTCAAAATTGTTAGAGAAAAAAAATGCGCCATCAGATGCCACTGATAAAACTGAACAAAGATAACAGTTAAGTTGCAAATTCCTAATAAATATAATCAGTCTGTTAATTAGAGCAGGCCAAATAGTTTAGACTGCTGATATCAAGTGGAGTAATTATTCTAGCTAGTATGTGACATTTAATAATTATCATGTTTGTTTGTTTGTTCAACCTTTGTAAATGGTAAAGTCGCGAAATTTGAAATTGAAGTAATCTGAAATAGATATTCAGACTACATCCTGTGTATGCCTATATTACCGGACGTAGAATAATTTCTTTTCAACCACTTTACTCGAGTTTCTCTCTATTCCATTACAGCTTAAAATGAAGTTACAAGCAATCATCTGTCTCGCCTTCATTCAACTGGCAATTGGTTCTGTGGTAACGTCCGACACCGAAGGGGCCTATTTCACCTTGAAAACAAAAGATGGCGACAAAATTACTGGAAGTATGGCTGAATTTAATGATCTTCTTAGAAAATCCTATCCTGAATTAGAATCAGTCCCAAACGTAAGTATTCTGTAATTAAATACCGCAGGTACCTTTAGAAACATATATATATATATATATTTATTTAGTATGAACAAATTCTTGAAGATGGATACAGCAAGGTGAACGAAGAAATTGAAAAACTATCCAAAGAAGGTGCGCTGATGATTCACAAAATAACGTCTAACGGCATGGCAGATATATACGAAAAATGGTTCGCAGCAGCTGGAATGGAATTAAAAATTCATAATCGCAATTCTGTCTATTTTGGACAGCCATAATTTGTATGTCCTCTAAACGATAAATAAAACTATGAATTTAATAGTTTCAATAATGCGTGATGTGATTTTAGATTAAAATTAACACCATAAATTAAAACAGTTTTATTTCTAAGTAAATAACAGGAGAATTCGTATGGATCGCTGACTCTTGACTTTTGGGTTAAAGAAACGTCTGCTAAAAGAGTATACACTTCCAGTTGCGTTCATACTAATCAGACAAGTATTCACATCAAAACAGGTATGAATTGAAATAATTACAGTGAAGAACATCATGGGAAGAGCATAAATAGAAAACTTGGTAGGTGTACAGATACCGTACAGCAGTTCGCAACAAGCAATCAGTCAACAACAATCCAGGTAAGGATATACAGAGAAGCCCACATTACATTAGTAGGACACAAATTACAATAGTCATTTGTTTTCATTTCAGCTTTTGAAATTCAATTAAGATGAAGTTAGAAATGACACTCGGTTTTGTGGCGATGCTATTGATAGTCACTATTACGGCTTTGCCTGCTTCGGAGACGAAAGGTTTCCCTGATGATGTCGAGTACTTTTCTCTGACTTTTCAGAACGGTACAGAAATTACTGCATCAACACACGCATTTCCTGCTCTTTTCAATCAATTCACTGAAGTTTTTTCAGCGCTTCCACGAGTAAGTGTTAATTGTCGATTTGAGATCAGAAATCTACAACGTAATTTGATTTTTCTATATTAATTAGCATGCGGAGATTTTGGACAAAGCAACTCAGAAACTGGATGAATCGCTTTCAGCTTTAGAAAAGGAAGGTGCCAGCGGATATGAAATTAGCTTAGCAGCAGCTAACATCACGGCTGATATGTATGAAGAACTGTTTGCTGAGGCTGGGATGAAATTAAAAATCTACAACCGACAACCAATGTTTCTTTAATAAAAACAATCAAAAAATGTAAACTAATGTATGCGATTTAAATAAAATGTATTAACCACAATATTAAAAGTTAGAACTAATATAAAAAACACAGTGTTCTTTTGTCACCCGACCTAAACCTACAATTTCAGATGTGCACAGAGTAGCTGCATTCATAAAGTCATTTAAACTTGTTTAAATATTTTAAACCAGTCTAAATGTCAAATTTAACATGTAAAATCTTACATTTAGACTAGTTTAAAAAATTTAAACAAGTTTAAATGACTTTATGAATGCAGCTAGTGAAACCTCACATTCCCGTCTTGGAATTCAAATTGGTGTCATGAAAGGTCGCCCTTAAACATTGCTACTTTATTTTGTTTTTATTTCGATTTTTTTACACGACAAAATGGTGAAAGCAATAGAGCAATATGTTGTGCAATAGGATTAGATTAACTATATCGTTTTACTGTACAAGAGGAAAGTTTACTGTGCAAAAAGAAAGTTTAGATTATTACAGTTGGTATTAAGCTTATACTGTAATAACATCCTCCGGATATTTAAATGGTTAATATTCAAGCGATAACAGTTAAAAGATAACATTTTCGTATAAAGACATTGTGCATTCAAATTGTAATGTGAATACATCAACTGGAAACAGCTTTCACAAATGTACGTCCCATGATTATGAATATTTTTCCTCGAACAGCTTGAAAACATCGCAGATTGTAGATTGTTTTTTTTATTTCAGCTTTTCAACAACCATTAAAATGAAGTTAGAAATAATCGCCCGTTTCGCCGTCTTGCAACTGATAATTTCTATGGTAGCAGTGAAAATTTCAGACGGCATCGGAAATTTCCCTGATGATACCGAATATTTTATTCTGCGTTTTCCAAACAACACAGAAATTGAAGCAGAAACTGAATATTTTTCAGAAATTTACCAACAATTGAAACCGGACCTCGAAAAGCTTCCACGAGTAAGTGATAATTCTTTCTGAAACCATCCAGGAATTTGCCTTAATGTGTCAAATCTCCTTTTTTTATGTCAGTATGAGGAGATTTTAGGCGGAGGAAGTAAAAGACTGGATGATAAATTGAAGCAAATGGAAAAAGAAGGTGCCAGCCGAATGGAAATGAGCGCAGTAGCAGGAAATATGATAGCTGATGTGCATGAAGAACTGTTTGCAGAAGCTGGACTCAAATTAAAAATCTACAACCGAGAGCCTATTTTTCTCGTGTGAAGACATCAAACAAAAACCAGAGAAAAGAGCACAATTCTATTACTTTAGCAAATCAAATTCTATATTTACAACAAATATATTCTAAGTCTATAATTAAGTCATGTAAACTGGTTAAAACAATTAAATATTACAGCATTTAGTTCTCTTTTGTCATCTGACTTGAAAGCTACATCATCAAAACTGTGTTGTGATTTTAGCTATTTATAGAAAAAAAGTTTAAAAATTCATTGATAAAGCATGAAAATCTCATCTCATTCTAGCTTACCATAGTTAAAAACATTCAATAATGAAAAACCAGCAGCTCACTAGATTACTGGTACAGTAAACTCCCTCTAGACTGGGTCCACCAAAAACTGTCAGGTCTAGATTTTTAATAGAGGTTTCATTTCAAATAAGCAATGCACATGCTGCTTGGGTGACTGTTAGTGTTTTATAGAATCAACAATCGTTGAATATTACCATCAGAGGCATACCAGCGATTGTTTAGGGTTTGCTAAAAAACGGACTTGTAAATTAATTTTTTCAACTTGATATCAAGTGGAGTAATTATTCTAGCTAGTATGTGACATTTAATAATTATCATGTTTTTTGTTCGTATAACCTTTGTAAATTGTAAAATCGTGAAATTTGAAATCGAAGTAATCTGAAATTGATATTCAGACTACATCCTGGGTATGCCTATATTACAGGACGTAGAATAATTTCTTTTCAACCACTTTATTCGAGTTTCTCTCTATTCCATTACAGCTTAAAATGAAGTTACAAGCAATCATCTGTCTCGCCTTCATCCAACTGGCAATTGGTTCTGTGATAACATCCGATAGTAAGAGAATAAATGATAAATTAAAGCAAATGGAAAAGGAAGGTGCCAGCCGGAATGAAATGAGCGAAGTAACAGGAAATTTGCTAGCTGAAGTGTATGAAGAGTTGTTTGCAGAAGCTGGATTCAAATTAAAAATCCACAACTGACAACCTACTTCCATCGTGTGAAGAAACAAATTACCAAATGGTTATTCATTTTATCAATATATCGATTTAAAAAATATTATTAATTTAGTTGTCAACTGTATGGTTTCTTGAAAATAATAAACGGGAGAAATCTTTTCGTTCCTTCTACTTCAAATATCTTTTTAAACACCTAATAATTTATACGAGCCAAAATGTAACACTGGGAGCCATGTTGCGGCCACCCGCTTCAATCAAAGGGTTGGACTGGTCCAGGAAGTGGTTCAAGTTCACGGAATCGAATTCGGGGAGTGAGGAGAGCTGTTTTTACCTGCATCTGCATTCAGGTAAGCCCCACATCTGTCGATTTATTGGTATAGAACGACAGGCATCGTCAACCAATGGTGTTTGGAAAAATGATCTTGAATATAACATCAAAGGTCATTTATGTTTTGTAACTTGTTTATTCTCATCAGTTATAAAACTGTTAGTATAACTAATTATTTTGGTTGAGCACTTCTGGATAAAATTTTGGCATAAGTACAATGCAAATCTGATATTAATTATGGATGCTGTGACAATAATCTGTCAGTTGATTTTAACTAACTTATTAATGAAGAAATTAAACACAAACAGCAAAAGTTTGTTTTATATCAACTACCATACATTAATTGTGTGTGAATTTCCATTGGTATAACACAGGAATGCGGATCTCGGATCAAATTATGCAGTAAAAAAATAGAAATTAAGTTCTGCTTTAATTTCAGCCTTTGAAATTCTTTCAAAATGAAGTTAGAAACAATCTTCTGCTTCTGCGTTGGGCAACTGCTAATTACTATTGCGGCTGTCCAAGTTTTAAAAGACAAGCCAGATTTTCCGGACAATGTCGAGTATTTTCATCTCAAATTTAGAAATGGTACAGAGATTACTGCACTAACAAGAGAATTTCAGGCTGTTTACCACCAATTGCTAAAGGAGATCGAACGGCTTCCACGAGTAAGTGATAATTCTTTCAGAAATCATTTAGAAGTTTGCCTCAATGTGTTAATCTATTTTTTTTATGTTATAGTATAAGGAGATTTTAAACAGAGGAAATAAGAAAATGAATGATGAATTGAAGCAAATGGAAAAGAAAGGTGCCAGCCGAATGGAAATGAGCGCAGTAGCAGGAAATATGTTAGCTGATGTGTATGAAGAGCTGTTTGCGGAAGCTGGACTCAAATTAAAAATCTACAACCGAGAACCTATTTTCCTCGTGTGAAGACATCAAACAAAAACCAGAAACAAGCGCATAATTCTATTACTCTGGCAAATCAAACTCTATATTTACAACAAATATATTCTTGGTTTATGATTAAGTCATGTAAACTGCTTAAAATAATTAAATATTAAAGCATTTAGTTCTCTTTTGTCATCTGACTTGAAAGCATGAAATTCTCATCTCATTCTAGCTTGTGGGTGTCCAAAAATTAAAAACGGACTATAAATGCACTAACTTGTAAATTGATTTTTCCAACCATTAATTTGTTAGGATATATGCAATAGGTGTAGCAGGATATTAAGTAAAAGGTAGTTCTCAAAAGTAAAAGGTAGATTTCAGCTGAGGGGCCGGAAGAGAGGGGGGCAGGGAACACAATAAATTGTCACGGGTGTATCCTGCGTTGTTACGCTCTGATTACTGTATTTAAATGACATCTAAAGGGAGGCAGAATCCAGAAGACTCCCAAGTACAATCTTTCGGGTTGTACAAAATCTTCCCCCTCCCCCACCCCCTGTCGTACCCTTCGGACTGGTGTGTGTTATCAAAGCAGCCCAGGAAAGGTCACTTTACAGAAATTTCCTTCAGAAATTTATTACCAATATTTCATGTTTTTTAATCGAAAAAACACTGCAGTTGTATAAAGAGAGAAAAAATATAAGAATAGGTACAGGAAAACGCAAGAAATCACTAATTTGTGTTTAGGGCAACAACGAATGCAAAAATACTCATTCTACACAGAATCAAGAAGACAATAAAATAAAGAAACACTACAACAACATCACCAGTCAAACGATGAATTTTCACATTTTTTTGTAATTTAGACGAAACCTTGGAAAAGGATGATATTTTATCAAATATTCCTCTTGAAAAATTGTTGTACGCATCTGCTGCCTATAAAACAATACAATACATTGCAAAAACATGATAATTGCAATTCTAATTTACAACAACCTCTTCAATCGAAATACTGTCAACGAGCAAAGCTGCAAAATAAAATTATTTATAGAAAAACACTTCCAAACAGCAATATATATATATATATATAGAAATAAATAAAACCTTCCACGTTATACGGAAATAAAGGATTATAAGCTTCTTGTAATAAAGATTTATTACAACAACGGTGTTCAAATTCTGCTCGTTTGACGAATTTCAATTTCCGCTCTTTCCACGACATGGAAGTGGTGTCCCATTTTGCACTCTTCTCCGAATTAATATGAAAATTGAAAAATATAAAATTATTTTTCCAATAATTACAAAATTACCTCTTACTTCACTGAGGTGTGGTAAGGATCGTGTTGCTCTGTACCCGGGTTCTCTCAAAGGGAGATCGTTGAGAAACCGTGCCCATACTATACTTTTCTCACAAAATAACAAGTATTTAAACATAGGTAGTGAAAGAGCTTCAATGGGCAATTTGGCCGACAATGTGAAGACATCCTCCTCCTCACCAGCTTTATTTTTAACCACATCTGTGCTCTGCCCATCCCCCGCATCTTGCCGAGGTGGAGCGACGTAAGTAACAATTTCACTGTGCTGAGACACACTTTTTTGTGTACAGGTTGAATACAAAGAATTCTCAAACAAAATGATCATAAAATCCTTCCATGTGAACATTAAATTATTAAAAAACATCGAGTTTTAATATTTAAAAAAAATTAAATTTCCAAGCTTTGAAATTAATATGCAGTTCACAGAATTCTAGTTACACCATCTGTGCCTAAACATTTATTCTTATAATTTTTTTCCCCAATGCTTAAACAATGTGTTAATATCTAGTGTTACATCTCCGAAATAATAAACACGCACAGTTTTAAAGCGTCGTAATAATAATTAATCCATTTTTTCAAGTTTTACCATACTTTCTTGGCTTAAAATAAAATATAAAAAAAATAAAAAATGCTGTTTTTACGTGAGTTTAATACCCAGAGTGATAGAATTGTAAAACAATCTGTGCCTTACAAATAATATGTAATTAACTAATAATTATAAAAACTTTATGTTTTAGAAATAAAATTCACTTATGAGTTCCAATGTGAATTTCTATCACGATAGATACTAAACCATCATAAACAATGATTGAACAGGTATTACCACTCTATCGAATCACTATCACTTAGGTCAATTTCCCCTGTCGAATATTCTTTGTTTTTAACCGCTGTGTATGTTGGGCTTAAGTTGTGGCAGTTATGATTCTTCAGTGGGGAACCTTTAGATTTATTCTCTACAACTTCAAAAAATATAAATAAGATTCACGTAATGGCAGTTAAAAATGATAAAATTTCATAGTCAACACAAGAATTCAGACTAACTTTTTGTTTGTTTGCTTAATTGTTTGTCCGTCTTATTAACTCTCGTTTTCGAAGGTCTCCCTCTCTTTCGTCCATTCTAAAAACGTAAATTATTATAATAGCTACAATAAATACCTAATTTCTCTCTCTTCACACCTTAGTTAATCTCACCCTACTTGATGTCCTCTTTTCTTTGCAAGTACCAGTCTTAGAAACGTCCGCCTCTACTTGTAATGGTTTATTATTATTATTATTATTATTATTATTATTATTATTATTATTATTATTACTGTAGGTGTTACCATTTTCAACAATATAATTAAATCTATTTTGATTATGAAGCCCGGGAGTGTTTGGTTTATTCTCACTACACGAAAATAAAGGCACACTTTGAAAACTTTCAAAGTTGGATGTATCTGAGTTCGGCGAATATTCAGGTTCTATTCTGACTACTGGTATTTCATTTTCATCGAAATATTGTGGCTGAAGTTGATCCTGCGGGGCAACATCACCATTTTGTTGCTCGGTTTCAACGAAATGTTGATTTCCTTCGGTCAATTCGCCTAATCCTCTGATTTGAAGGTACTGCGAAACCGCAATGACATGGTCCATTCTCTCGATTGGAACATTCATTTGTCCAGTATACATAAAGTCCAAAATTAACTGCATGTCTTGATATTCGATGTCGTTGAACACGAGTGTCGGGTGTTGACACGGATTTTCATCAATTAGTTGCTTCAAGTATGGTGAACTGGCTGCCAAAACCAACTTGTGAGCTTTAAGACTAGCACGCGAGCACGATAATGTGACATCAATGTACTCTTTTCTGCGAACAAAACCGTCGAAATAAGTCGCCATCACGTTTGAATGGGTACGCCATTTTATGGTGTAAGCAGAGACGTCTGTCATGGCGGTTGGTTATCTGCAGTAAATAAGAAAACTTTAAAATTTTCGACCCATTCCCATTTATCATAATTAAATATCGTACCAATGCCTTTTAGCTCAGACAGGCGAAAACAATCTTAACAATGAAACAAACAATGCGCGGTGATGTAATAGCTCGAGTTTCAACTATGGGTGAGGCTAGAGGAGGCTAGAGACTAGTGAATTTTTGTACAATACATGCTAGTATTCTCACAAACATTGTGAAATTTATTAACTACAGAACGTTTTATACCATACAAGAAAAACAACTTTATTTTTAAAGATGGCAGCTATTTTGAAAGAAAGTTTATTGTTAGGATTATTTAAAATAACTGTGTCAACAACACACAAATTATAAAAATATGAAAAAATGCAATTTATTTTAATTAAAAAAAAAACACAAAACTATCTACACAACAACACCACTAAATAACTGATAAAGCTTCAACTAACCCAAAAATAAACTTAAAATAAACTTAAGAATATTTTAAACGAGTATTTTTATTTAGTAAAGAGTACGCTCCATGCTTCTACCGCTGTACGTTTGCGTCAAACTCGTTCTGGACGTGTGCGAAGAATTTGAATCTTTCGGTTCAAGTCCCGATTTATTAGTGACACGAGACGACGCTGAATTGCTATTAGTCATGGTGAACGTGCGACCAACTGTCCTAGTCCCACGCCCAGTGAGTCTTGCATAAAAGCTGCACATTACTTTCTTAGTACAAGTGAATGCAAAAAAGATAAAAAGTCCCTGCAGGGTGTTGAACGTTACAAAAATATACCACAGTGGCTGAACATCTGATAAAGCGGCAATTATGCCCATCAGCCACGTGAGTCCCATTAGCAATGCCAATCGTAAATACAATCTAAAATTGCGCTGCGAATTAGCCGCGTGCAATTTAGGAGCATTTTTAGTCGTCGCTAAAATCATGTACGCGCTCAAAGAAAAAAGCACGACATTAATAAGAATTACTGTCACAACTGGGACAACAAAAAAGAACAAAAGGGCACGTCGGTGACTGAACCAACATAAAACCAAGCCAAAACCAGGTTGGTAGTCTTTTGGAATCGATTTCATATTCTCAATAACGAGCGAAATCGCCACGATCACTGCGGGACTCAGCCACGAATACAAGGAATACAGGACAAATCTGCGCCATTGCTGACCCGACGAAACGCGAAGTTCAGCGGTTGCCTGACGCAATGCTCTCCACACATCGTAGGCCATTGCGTTCATCCAAAAGAACGAAGACAGAAATCCAAAAAACATGGCCACGCCAACGGCCGTGCACGCCGTGCGGGAGATTGAATTGAACTGAGACAGGATAAACATCGAATAAGCCAACAGTAATGACACGCACAACGAAGCTAAATTTTTCCCTGATAAATTCTGCAAGTCGGGCACAAACACGAAGCATATTAAATGAATGATAAGGCAGAGCATGGATACACTCAGCCCGACTACAGACACCACCGATAAATAAGCGGGAAATTTATCCGAGTAATTGCTAAATTCGTCGCCCAAAACCGTCTTAATACACACGTACAGATGACTGCTCTCTCGCCGATAGTCTTTCGGATCCAAAACACGATTGTAAACTTTCAAATAAACGCTTCCATTTTTCAGTTCTGTAAAATCACTTTGATTGTAAGCGAATTTCTCGCAGTTGGGATCAAGCGGCTCCCGAGTCGTCGTAGTATTCTCGGAATGAATGACTTCGCCAACAAAGGACAACATAACATCGCTTTGGTTATTAATTCCTTGTGTACTGCCATCCAGGGTCAATAATTGAACACTGTTATCTAGTATGTCCCCCGACGTAACCCCATCCAACGATTTATTTTCATTTTCTTCGGAAAATATGTCTCCATCTATGGGAAAAACAACAACATCAGTCTCGATCAAGTCCGTCGAAGCTGCGGGAGGTTCTTCAGTCCAGTCTGGAAATTCAGAAACGCAACGTCCGTAACGAAACGACTGCTCGGGTTTGGCGCACACGACATGGCGACACCTTCGCGTAAATGGATCGTAGACTTCCGTCTCGTCGCAGTGTTTAATCGCACCGACAATATCGCCCGTGATTTGATTCACGTCGAACAACATGGTGAAGATGTGCGCGTTGAATTTGCTGCTTCCAAACCGCGACCCAATTCTGACACAGCTGAGTGAATGGTCAATAAAATTACACTCGCCACATTCACGATTGCGATAAGCGGTATCACCCTCGAACATATACGACGTATAGGAGTGACATTTATGTCTCGTCGCGTCATCCCTCCATTCCGGTTTACAGTCCTTGACAAAGGGAACACAGCGTCGAACTAAATCTTCAACCATCTGTGGCAATTGGGGATCGATCGTGCACGAGATAAAGGATCCGTTTTTTACAGAAAATCCCCACAAATTTAAACTCGAATTGAATTCGATCCGCTCCCAAAAAGCGTTGGGTTCGTGCGAAAAATTAAGCGTTATGTTGGCGCATTCCAAATGAGGGATCCAGTAAATCAGAGAGTTTGTGTCGTTATTACACGCGGCACAGTGCATGTTTTTATAAGTCAAATGCGAGTCCTTACTGGTGACGGGTAATTTGCTCATCGGATCACGCTCCGTCGGCTGCGATTCGCACGCTGCCCTCACTTCGTCGTCACGCCACTCGAGCGGACACGCAACTTTGAGGAAAATTCCAAAGTAATTCCTCAAGTCGGCGCACTTCCACATCGTCCGAGCGCGGACTGCCGATTCCGGATCGTAAAGCGGGGCGTCGATGCAACAGTCGCCGTGTTCGTTGCATAAATCGTCGCATTGACATAATCGCCGATCCATCGAAATGATCGCATCGCGACTGTTTCCACGGTTACGGCACGAGTCTTGGGGAGAGCAGGGGCCGATCGCGGGGTCGTGCGTAGGAGGTCGACGTTGATTATCGGGGAAAACAATTTGCTGGGCCTTGAGGTTGAGGACCCAGACGTGAAACAGGTGAACAAACAACACAACAACGAGGCGTGTCATCGTTGAGGATAAATATCCTACAAGAAAAAATGATGCAATTAAAAAGCCAGATATATGTTTCATTTTGTTGTAGAAATAAAAATGTCATCGTCGTTAATTATGCAATGTGTTAAAACGGAAAAGGTTTTGTTTAATGACTTGTTTGGACTAGTCGTGCGGACATTGACCTCGAACAATTCGAACTTGAAACGGTTAAAACGTGTCTTTTTCAATTTCAAGCCAATTTAGCATGTAAGAAATGTTTCGACAGTTGTATCTCAACGTTTTTACATCATAAATTAAACTTTCTTACCTTTGCGAAGTGGTGGCAGCGGGGGAAATTAACTCGACCGGTTACGTCACTTCCAACAAGCTTCGAATTCCTATCATTTTGCGAGGAAATATGATCGACAAAAAGCGCACTGATTGATAAACAAATTCACGGTGAAAGCTCAACAGGAAACGAACTGAACCGACTGCTGAAGCCAAATGGAACCGACGAATGTGAGGTCATCTATGGTTCTACCCTGAGGGCATATTTTAACGGATTCCTATTGGATTAACAAGGCTCCCCCCCAGCAGTTCATCCATGACGATGGCTCAATATATTTTTTTTTTTCAGACAAAATTTGTTTCATGCATTCAGGAAGTTAGACAATTGAATGTGACATTAGTCGAGTCGGAAAATTTTAAATTTTTTTTCATTTTTTTCCCACTTTTAAGATGATTTTAATCCGAATTATTGAGATTTTGACCAGATCCGGTTTAGATAGTTGAACAAGGATTTAAAACTATTGATAGTGACCCACAATTCGGCTTAGGAATGGTTAGATGACCCACTTAAAGTATAGATATTTTGCCATAACTTGAGTTTGACTCATTGCACTTTAGAACGATAAAAAAGTCACGCGATATTTTATAGATAGATGAGCATCGCCACATTTTGTAATACGATTTCAAGTTTTCATATAAAAAAAAGCGTAATCAAACTAGAGTTTTAATTTAAAAAAAAGATCTTGCGAAAGAAAATTGAAATTATTCACATAATTAAAAAATTGATGTGCATTAATGAGCTGTATGTTTTATATTTCCTAATGCTCGTATTAGGTAAGACAATATGAAAAAATCAATAATTATTTATCTTGAAATTTAGCAGGTCGTTTTTCCGCAAATGCACTCATTCCTTCTTTTCGATCCTCCTATTATGAACAAAGTAATCTATTATTAGTTCAGATTCAGAATAAACAGGAAATATTACCGTTGCAAACGTGGTATGAAACATTCTTTTCTCAAAGTGCAGTCCTTCGGTTAACGTTGTTTCGTACGCTACAAAATATTCATTCAAGACATTTATTCCACGATTTAATATAATTAAAAAATAATCGTACCTGTATTCACTGCTTCTTTACACATGGAAACAATAAACTTAGAATGAGCACAAATTTTTTCCGCCACTTTAATAGTTTCCTCCAACAATGTTTCAGCTGGAAATATTCTAGCAACAAGACCACATTTTTCAGCCTCTTGTGCACTCATTTGATCCCCGACTAATACCATTTCCATCGCTTTGGATTTACCAATATATCTCGCCATTCTTTGTGTCCCACCAGCACCTTTTTCAGAAAATTTCCATTTAAAATAAAACAACTCGCAACTCATACCTCCGAACCAAACAATTACGAATTACCGGGAATTGTGCCTAGTTTGATTTCAGGTTGTGCAAATTTCGCTTTATCTCCAGCGTAAATAATATCACACATCATTGCCAACTCGCATCCACCACCGAGCTAAACCATACAATAATAAATACTGCAATGACAAAAAAATATTCAAGTAGCTTTTAATTTGAGTTACTTACCGCAAATCCGTTGACAGCTGCTAAAACTGGTTTTTTGGAACGTGCTACACGGTCCCAATGGCTCAAAAAATTCCCTCCAAACGTCTCAGAAAAAGTCAAGTTTTTCATTTCCTTAATGTCGGCTCCAGCTTTATAAAGAATTAACCTAAGTCAATATTTATTTATATATTTATTTATTTACTATAAAGTTGATACCTGCAAAAGCTTTTTCACTTCCAGTGATGACTATGGCACCTATTTTAGGATCCGCTTCTAAATCATCAAAAGCCACACTTACTTCTTTCATTAACGCATCGCAAAGTGCATTTAATGCTTTCGGTCGATTTAACGTGACCAGTCCAACATTCCCTACATTTCCACGACGTTCAACGATAATGTGCTGAAAAGAACCTGAAACAATATTTTCCATTAGTTCCATGTACAGAAATATTTTAGACGGAATCAAAAATGTTTATCATGTCATAATCTTTGATTTTTGAAATTATATATGTGTACTAGAAAAAAAAAAAAGATATTCAAGACATTATGGTAAAGATGACCCCACTGATTATGGCACATAAACATCTGTTCTATTATGTCTCGTCTCGTTTTAAAATTATTTTTAAAAATTAACTTGATTTGATTTTTTTGAAGTTTTAAATTAGAAGTTGTTTAACGATTGGTAAGCGCATTTTTAGTCGTGTCGGAATTGATCGTCTGTTACTTGAATTATTCTTTTTTATTGGTAATTTATCCACTAATCGCGAGGTAGGGTAAGCACATACCTGTCCAACCTTCAATTTGGTCGAATTGGTTGCAGCACCCAGCACTTCAGGGAAGAATTAGGAAAGCATGGTAAATTACGCAATTTTTCTAATCTGATTATTACCTGACGACATGTATCTAGAGCATGCCGATGTTCGAATTGTCAATCTGAAAAGTGAAAACATTTTGTTTTTGTTCACACGAATGTGTTGACGGGTCGAGATCGAGTTAAGCCTTAAAACTTGAAAGGATATACCTAGCGCCAACTACTGACATCTGTTTGAGTTAAACTCTGTAATACAAATGTAAACTTTTATGATCTGAATTATTATTTTATTAAATTGTGTGTGTGAAAAAATGTTTTCATGATGGAAAAGCTTCACTTTTTATTTAAAATCCTTATAATAATAAAATGATGATCTTATCTTGTCATGTGACTAATTTTTACTAATTAGTTTCGTCTTATTTTATTGAAAAACAGTTTTAATTGGTCTGTGCCCTTTTTTAAATTCTGCATTAATATTTTACAAAAAAAATTAATATTTTACAAAAGAAATTAATATTTTACAAAAAAAATTAATATTTTACAAAAAAAATTAATATTTTACAAAAAAAATTGCTATTTTACATAAAAAATTGCTATTTTACATAAAAAATTACTATTTTACACAAAAAATTGCTATTTAATGCACAAGATTACATTATTC